>JBAGKK010484552.1:0-16546 GCA_037177015.1 Euceroptres primus
AAATTGGGGGTTTGGACTTAGACAAATTTCAGAGCCAGTCGGCCATTTTCAAAGTCGTTTATCCAATACCCTTAAGGTACATGAAAAGAGCTTTCCAAAACATTATAATCAAAGTCCAATCGGATAATGCTAAAAGAAGTTACACTAATGTGATGGTGATAAAGCACATGAAAAAGTAAAAACTTCAGGCCCCTGTATAACCGTTTGATAAATGGACCTTTGGTTTGGTGAATCAATATAAGCCCACTAGGACTATAATTTCATTCAAATCCAATTTTCCAGTTTTGTGAAAAAATAAGAAAGTGAAATCATTCATAGGAGCTCCCTAATTCCATTATATGTTCATAACAATTTTAAGATAAAAATAATATTGTCAATTTTGAGTTATAACTTTTGGTTGAACGTACCATCAGACATAGATTCCATATTCGAGCGTGTACATCGATTCAATTCCACTTAAATAACACGACTTTTTCAACTAACACTTTATTTTAACTTGTAGAGGGCAGAATCTTGCGTCTTTGAAGTGCACGTTACAGGCAACGTCGACGGATGCGACTTGTTGCAAACGGGTCGCTGCGGTACGCCACGCCACGCCGCGCTGCGGCCGCCGTGCCGAAGAAAAATACGGATCAAGAACAAAGTTGCAAAAAGTAGCAACCAATTTTTATATATGTGTTAGAATAGGTTTCTATTGACTCATTAAAAGAAATAAGTCGGCAGTCACTCGCGGTCAAAATTACTTTTACACTTTTTTTAAAACGATTGCTTGCTGACTATGTGAAGAAACTCTATCATAAGTTTATAACAATTTCAAGGAAAAATATCAATTATTTTAAGTTTTAAATTAAGAGATTTAATTTCCCTTATTATCAAGAACAGTTTTCATTTTCGAACGTGGGAATCGGTTTGTTTCTGCAGAAATGAATCAATTTTAATGAGAAACAATTTATTTCGACTTGGAGAGCACAGAACGTTGCGTCCGTGAAGCGCACGTTTAAAGTAAGCCGAAGAGCATTTTAGAAATATTTGGGCCCCACTATGTACGAAACTCAAAAACTTTTAGCCCTTAAAAAATAGATCAAAGTTAGGTAAAAGAAAATCAGTTTTTTTAATGTTTTAATATAAAATTCTCGTCCAACTCAATTTTACTAATAATAAAAGTTGTAGAGCATTAAAAAATACATAACTTTTTTGAAAAAAATTTTTAAGAAAATAATAATTTTTCAATTTTTTTAAATGAAAACAATTTTTTTAAACTTGTTTATAACGAAAATTTGTTAGTCAAGTAAAATATAACGAATAATAAAAGTTATTGATCAATAACTTTTATTATTCGTTATATTCAACTTGAATAACAACTTTCTGTTATAAACAAGTTTTAAAAAATTGTTTTTATTTGAAAAAATTGAAAAATTATTATTTTCTTAAAAATTTTTCGCACTAAAGTTATGTATTTTTTAATGCTCTACAACTTTTATTCTTAGTAAAATTAGGTTGGAAGTCAATTTTATATTAAAACATTTTAAAAAACTGATTTTTTTTACCTAACTTTGATCTATTTTTTAAGGGTCAATCACTTTGAAAATCAGTATTTGCGCATTTTTCCCACATGCTCACACTATAATTTGACCTAAAGAGAATTAATTTTCAACGATCCGTTCAAGAGATCTTTGAAAACCGCAAAAAGTTTTGGACTTTCGTACATAGTGGGCCCTCTATATCGCTTTTCTGAGGTCTATAACTTGTAACCCTGAGACAATCCCAACTTTTAAAACTAATTTAAAAAAAAAATTCCTGACTTTTGGCCAACTTTTCGAGATTTCGTGCCACTGTGCATCGGTGCGGTCACGTGATGAAAAACTGCGTAACTTTAATTCGACGATTTTTTACGATTTCCTTTAAAACTGGTTTTTTAATTTTTTTAAAAAGATTTCTACATACTGTAACTTTGTTAATATTGGTCAAATGGATAAATTTGATCAAGATGGCTTGTAGAGTTTTATAGCAGCTATCCAAAACTGCCCTTAAAAATTTATTTTTATAAAAAAAGTTTTTTTTCAAAAAGTATAAAATGTCCCGAAATTTTTGAGTTTTGAGCCGATAAAACTGGTTAACTAACTGGTCCGCTCTTTTCATGCCTTAAAAAAGTCTGCCAAAGCGCAGTCCTGTCCGATAATTCTTTCGAAAGTTATCGTGTTAACAGACAGACAGATAGACAGACAGACATACAGACAGACATCGGCGTAAAAACCGTTTTTTCTCACTCAGGGGGTCTCAAAACGTGGAGATTTGATGGAAATTGAGAACGTCAATTTTCTCATTAAACTAATACCTTCTGATATGATGATGAGAATGTAGAAATAGACATATGTGACCTGCTGCGAGGGAAGGTACCTAAGCGGGAAAAAAGCAATTTTTTGTTTTTTGCAGTTTTGGAAACTTGATGTTCTCCTCTTTCTAATGGTGTTAACGAAAAATCTTTTTGACGTTTCGTTGATAATGAAAAAGGGTTGTAAAGTTGGTTTGAAAACTGACGTTTGGTAGTTCTCGGCGCGCGGGAAAAATCTCGCCCCTTCACTTATCGCTGGACTGTGTCCATGTGCTCACACAAACAAGGCATGTATTAAATCGTGAAGGACAAAGGTTACAAGTGATCGTTGAGCTGCACTCCGCGCGCTAAGCGCACGATGAGTATGTACCCGCGCCCAGCAGGGCTCGGGAAAATTTTTTAATATGATAATGAGAATCAAAATAATAATCTCCTAGCACATAAGATTCAGAAGGATTTCTACTCTACTGAGGATAAGAGTGGAATTTTATGTGACCTCTGCACAAGCATTGAAAAATGTGTAAATATGTGAGTGAATTTTAAAAAATGGGTTAGACCTCGAAACTTTGTATCAGTTCAATAATTTTAAAGTAATAAAAAATTCTGGGTTGCCCGTGTTTTTCTTCATACTTTATCATCAGAAAGTATATTGTCGAATAGTTAAATAATAATTCTAAATAGAAATTAGGTATTGAGAAATTGCTCTATTAATTAAAAGAATTTAAAAAACAATACTTGTACCTATTTAGAAGATCAGCGGTAAAAAGGTACATGATATCATGATACAGTAAGTTGAGAATTAGTGTTTCGCGCACTAAATTCAAATATCACGAGATGATAAAAACAACAATATCCTTTAATTCACTTCCGAAGATAAATAGTCAATTTATTTCTATACAATGAACCACATATTTTTAAACATTATTTCAAATAGCCCATCGAATTTCAGTTATTTTATCAGAATTATCGTCTGAGTTACCAGTCAAAGTGATATTTCTTTATTATTTTTAATATTCTGTGCATTTCTAGAAGCTCAAATATAAATATTAATAGAATGCAAGGCTTAAATTCTTATTCTAATTACTTTTTTTATTCGAAATACGTTCCGTTTTCTCAAAATTAAATAATGACCCCAAATGCTCGCTGTGCTCGGTTAAAGAGGTTCGTGCGCTCTTACTTTACGCGCGACAATACTATGCGTCCATGTAGATGGGCTGCGCAGCCTTGCGTGCTGGGAATACACGTACTACGTTGCATCCATGGCAACTAAATAACTCACAAGGTATAGACGTTCTGTTGTATTCACGTATGATATAACCTGATTCTGAAACAGCATTAGTAAAATAAGTTTTCGTTATGTCGTTGTTTAAAACAAAAGAATGGTGGAGAACTGAATGTGGTACAAATGCGACATTTGATAAGCAAAACCTGTTAGTTGCACCCTTATTAGGTCCCGAGAAAAAAGACGTAATCATCGTGGGCGATAACAAAGGATTTTTGAGAATATATAATCCATTATGTCGATGGAAAGAAGCGAAATATCCTCTTTCATATTCATCGAAAGATTTAATTATTGAGATGCAGTTGTCTGATAGTATTGTAGACATGAAAGCCGGCAAATTTGTTTCGTAAGTATATTACATAAATATTTTATCGTTTTCTAAAACAAATCAGATCCTTCATTAAAATCTGTGAGAACGGGACTGAATAAAAAAAATATTAGTGAATTTACTTTTTAGTTAATAGGTTAAGATAGTATTGAAATGTTTATGCTTTTCATTTTATTGTAACAGCTAAAGGCACATAATTTTATTTCGGCCATTTTAGTTATTTAAATATTAGCGCGCAATTTAAATATACCTACAGTACTACATGTTTCAATTTTAAAAATAATAGGAACTTAAATTGACTTTTGATATTAATAAGCATGCGAATTATTTCGTTTTAATTTAAATATTATTTGAATTTATTTAATATTAACAAAAATTATTGAGAAAAATCTTATAGCGCGCTTCGCACAATGTCAATTCCTCATGATTTAGTACTACTTTTGGAAACAAGGTTTTAATAATTATATGAATGTGAACTCAATTTTCTCAAAGGTACTTAAACTTTGAGTAATACAGTTTCTCATGACACTCGCGTTTCGCGTTCTAGAATAACATTCTGATTTCAAAAATAAAAATGCATATGGACATTTCCGTGGTACATTTAACTTTTTTCCTGGTTTCGAAAAAAAAGAAACTGTTTGCTTTCAGAATATGTTGAATTACATTAAAATTGACATTGGTGCGGTACAGATTTCTTGAACAAAAGAATTAATTACGACAATCATGTAGAATTATGCAATTTTTTATTTGAAAAATTACTGCACCCTTGGAACTCTTTAGCATATACCCAAATTTTAGCACGATATTTTTAGTATTTTAGGAAATATCTGTCTGAAAATTTATTACCGACAATTAGACACATGACCACTTTTATACATGCCCTTAAATATGCGGTACGTCGACTTTATAATAGATAGACTTTAATAGATAAAAACCTTGTAAAGATAGCATAATTTTTAAAGAAGTGTCGCAGAATTCAGTAATACCGTACAGTGGGGCTATTAGGTACAACTTCTACGTATTTGTATTTGTATTTTCATATGCGGGCAGAGCGTACGGTTAGTGCGAGCTTGGCACTTAGGCAATTCAGCCTAATGTGTCATACCCTTAAAAATCTACTCCTAGTGGTCGGCACCAAACCTCATTATGAAGCCCAAGGATCTCCCACTATTCGCGTTGCTAGTTCCTTGGGTTCCGTAGGGGATCCCGAGTACCTACGACCTGAGCCCGGTATTCCGGGAACTTCTACGTATTTTTATATGTTTCTTTTAACTTCACGCAGGTTTTTAAATCATTTTCTACTTACTAATTATTATCATTGTTGAAAAGTTGTACCTATTTGCACCTCCAGTCTTCTAAATAGGTACAACTGTTGTTTTTTATGTTTTAAATGAATAAATTAATTCTTTAATACTTAATTTCTATTTAGAATTATTATTTAACTATTCGATAATACTTTCTGACGATAAAGTATGAAAAAAAGTTTAATTAAAATATTCAGAGTAGTTCAATATTTATCAAACAGAAAAAAATAAAACAATTCAACATCAACATTAATATTAACGAAATATATTGTTAGAAGGATCAGTAATTTGTTTAAAATTCTTGTAAGATTCTAAGGTCTCATCTAACCATTTTATTTACTGGCGGGTTTACAAGAACTTTTTTTTTCATACTAAAATTTATTTTCACATTTCCATTTTTTCACACATAAAAATAGAGGTTTTAAACTAACACAAAAAATTTTTTATTATTTTATTTATTTTGGTTTGTGATCTGACCGCCTGAAGTGAGCCCTGCTTGTTCCTCGCCAACATAAAATCTCGACTTTGCAGCATCTGAAAACAAAAAATCGAGTAGTTTATTAAAAAGTAGAGTTGTCGCTATGGTCTGTAGTGAAATTTTTCACCCTGGATGAAAAATAACGATTGGATCCTAGCCGGGCTGGCCCATCCGTATCCCGGTCAACCCCAGTCTGCCTGTAATTGAAGACAAGCCATGAGAATGACTACTGTATAAAGACTATTTGAAGTTGTTCCATAGGTAATAGTCAAACCCAATTCTGGGTACAACTTCAAATGATCTTTATCCAGTTGTAATTCTCATGTCTTAATTCAAATATATGCAGTCAAAATAAAATCTAGCCGAAAAAAATGAAAATATTGATTACTTTATCCTTGCTGAATTTCAAACATTGAAAAAATGCTTAATTCACTGTATATGTGGGGCATTATTTCTCAACTGCCCCAACTTTAAAAGTCATCCACAAATTTATAGAACAGGATTACCATCCCTCCCTAAGTGGTGGGGGGTTAAATTTTCCACCCCAACGCTTGTACTGCCAAGCTTCAAAAGCCTGTAACTTAGTTTCTAATTACGCAATTTAAATTTTTTATGAGCGTTTTGGAAACTGCTTTTTACATACTTTCATCCTATATTATTATTTATAGCAAAAAAATTTATTAATTTTTTAAATAAATTAATTGTTTATTTAAATTCTCTGAAATTTAGGGTTCTTCGATTTTTGTTTTACTTGCAAAAGAAAGCTTGACTTTTTTCATAAAGAACTACAAACACGAAAATGGAGAAATTAATTTTTAATAAGATACAGGGTCGAATATAAAGGGAGTCCTGGCGCTCACACTCGGGCGTAACGCTCCAGCATACCACAAAACAGTTTTCAAGTATACTAGTTTTGTTAATTTTTCACGTATACTTAGAACTGTCTTAGGTTATTAAAAAACCTATTAAAAATTGTTTACTTGTGAATTTAAAAAGTTTAATCCATTTAAAATTATTCACGTATACTTAGAACTGTCTTAGGTTATTAAAAAACCTATTAAAAAATGTTTACTTGTGAATTTAAAAAAGTTTATTCTATTTAAAATTTATTATTAAAAAACAGGAAGTGGCTACTTTAAAATTAAGAGTACTACTATAAGCGTGTCTTATACCGCTGTAAATTTAACCTGCAGTGATCTAATATCTGTTTTACCGAAAAAAATGGAGCTTCAGGGTTTGACCGCTACGCAAAGTAGGCCAGAAAATGAAGAAAAGTATGCGCGAATTGACAGTTTGGCACATTACCTCCAATAATTCTTTTATCGTTTTTAAGAGCATTTAAGTGTACTATAGCTATGGAATGTCCAAAAACTGAAAAAATGAAAAAATTATCATCTTCGCTTACACAGGGTCATAAAAAAGAAGCATATGAGTCTGAAAATTTGTACTCGGGGGTTTTTGGGGTGGACGAGTACGAATCTTAAGTCCTATAATTAAATTTTTCAAATTCCAGATGGCGGATCCAAATTTACAAATAAAGGCATATAGCTCTGAAAACTTTTACTCGTGCGTCTTTGGAGTCTCTAAGTATGATTCTAAAGTCAGGAAAATGAAATTTTTAAATTCAAGATGGCTGATTTAAATTTACAAAAAGAAGGAGGTATAGGGCATTGAAAATTTATATTGTACCGTCTTTGAGGTCGCTAAAAATACGATTTGGTATGGCAATTCTGACTTCCGATTCAATTTCAGCAGGCCAAATACTATAGGAAATATAGTTTTTGTAAATTTTCTCCTTGTTTTTGTAAATTTGAATTTGCCATCTTGAATTTAAAAATTTTATTTTTTTGACTTGAGAATCGTACTGAGAGAGTCCAAAAACGCACGAGTAAAAGTTTTCAGAGCTAAATGCCTTTTTTTGTAAATTTGGATCCGCCATCTTGAATCCGCCATCTTGAATTCGAAAAATTTAATGATCGGAGTTAGGATTCGTACTCGTCTATACCAAAAACCCCTGAGTACCATTTTTTAGACTTATGTATCTCTTTTTTATGACCCTGTGTAAGCAAAAATGATAATTTTTTCCTTTTTTTCAGTTTTTAGGCATTCCATAGCTATAGTACACTTAAATGCTCCTAAAAACGATAAAGAAATTATTGAAGGTAATGTGCCAAACTGTCAATTCGCGCAAAAAAAAATATTCCGCCTTTTTTCTAGTGTAGTGCGAATTTTGATACTTTTCTTCATTTTCTGACCCACTGTTCTACGTGGCTGCCAAGGAACATCTTCCTCGCAAGAAAGAATATAGTTCTGGTTTATATAAATTGAATACATTTCGACAAGTTATTTTCTGATTTATTATGAATCCGAAGCTCAGCTGATTTCATGGTAGGTATTTTTTCGTTGCTTTGGTTACTTTAACTAAATATATTTATATTTATTATATATTATTTATATAAATATATATTTATTATATATTTTCAAAATTTATTTGTTGTTAATTGGATTGAAATTACTTATAACTAAACGTCAAAGAAGAATATGTTTCCTAGTATTTAATTCTTTACAGGATTTTTGCAGATTTATTTATCAAATAAAAATGAAATATTTTTTTCTATATAATAATGGTAACAAAAATAAATTGGGGCAAGTGCTGTGCAAAGCCTTTTTGCACAAATGAGTTTTGTACTGGACGCAGCTTGAGACGTGTGACGGTAAATCAAAGATCAAAATTTCCTCAATTAACGAAAAATGCAAAGATATACTTTTTATGTAAAACGGAATTCAGTAAAGTTTTTTACAGGCGACTAAAAATGAATCCAGTATGGACAAAAATACTGTGGAAGTTGAAGAAGATACGTGTGGCGATAAAGTTGATGATTATATTGCAGGCGAAGAATTCATAAAAGATGATCCTGATATTCTATTAGTTAAAGAACAAGGTAAAGATAGTATGAATTGTAAAGATTCTAATCACGCAGCTGCCCTTGAAGTACTTCGACTAGCTTTCCGATAAAGGAAGTTTCAGGAAAGTAGTTAGAAAGGGTGTAGTGCTCCAAATTATTAATTTCTTCTGAATTAGTGATTTCAAAGATTCAACTAATTTGGTCGAGAATATGGTGAATTATCGTCCTTCCTCTCCTAAAAATTTGTTAACCACAAGCTGGTTAACTACACTGCAACACTATCGACTGTTACTAGATCCTTGCAACCTCGTGAGTAACGACAGCAGCCTTTTTGTTATTCTGTGAGGATGTTATTGGCCTAATAGTGAGCATAGACCTTGTTGAATATAATTGCTGTGAGGCATTTATAGAGCTTTGGAAGACATGCTATTAGCCTGAAGGCTGTTGGACTATGGGCGTCTGGCTTCTTTGGAAGCATGTACGTGACCCCCTCAGTCATGAAGGAGAGCATCAAATCTGGGTGATCAAGTATGTTCTGTTATCACCCAGCCAAGGACCCATGCACATACGTAAGGTATTTATACCAAAAGTTGTTGCACATGCATTTTCTCCCGAGGTCAAGCCACGGTGCTTCCAAATAGCTCTTGTTATTTTTTCTCTAGATAGCCTCCCAGTAATTAGCCACGTCTTCCACTCATGGAACGTAAAAATTCCGATCTTGTCCTTAAACTTTACCGATTTTACGGTAGAACCGTTTTTGTCCGTCTTAAAAGTCTTATTCTGATCTTATTCTGCTACACCTGAGTGGAGGCGCCGCGAGGAGGAGAGAGAAGCCGTACGTAGGGCTCAGGAGAGAGCCAGGTCCTCGAGGCAAATAGCCCGAACTATGAGAGAGATGGCCATATTCCCGACAAGACCGTTTGTGCTCGTGTCACAACGGAAAGACTTCCGTAAGTCCAGCGGCGGATCCGTGGCCCGCGGCGAACCAGCGAGTGCTGTCTGCGTCAACAGCGGAGGAAGAGGATACCGTTGGTATGAGTGCCCCACCCCCCGACGTTTCGCCTAAGTAGGCCGATTTTTTTTGGTTTTATGTTTTAGGAAGGTTTTTTCGTGGTCTTTATTTGCTTCCTAAATTAATTGAAGTGAGACTTGGGAGGCTAGCGGCAGAGCAGAGAGACGGTCGCGACGCGAGTAAGTAGAGCTGGTAGGCTTCGGCTAGGTCCAGGGGAGTTATAACGTTGTTTTTGAAAAACGCACGTATTTGTAAGAACTTTTCGGGATTTCGTTTAAGCCAAACCTAACCCCGAAACGTCAGACCAACGAAACTAGTAAATCAACCGCCAAGCCTGTATCCCAGCCTAGAAAATAATTGGAATAAGTAACTTTATTTGAATTATTTTTTACCTTGAGTTTCAAAGGAAACCAATCTAATTAGTTAGAAATTAAGAATTGGCAACAGACTTAAAATGTTTTGAGCCAGTGTCGAGACTCAACTTACAACGCACAGACTCCACGTGGGCTGATGGAGAAGCCAACATCCAGATAATCCGATCCAGGGAATTCGGTTCGAGTCAGTGGAAAACCGTCACTTAAAACTGGCAACGAGAAACCGACAACTTGTCAACACCATTGCAGACGACATTGGGTGTTGTCATTCTTATAATCCAACATAGAAACTATGACTGGGAAGAGGGCAAGCTCGTTGATTCAGCGATTTCACTATTGTCAACTAGAGGTCAGTACCTGTGGGCCGCTTGTAACGGGACGTCCGTTCACTATTCAATGGGCCAATAGGATTCTCGATAGTCCGATGGCCAGGCCCAACCAGGTCGACGGTGACCATACCGAGATGCTAAATGGTGGATCTAACTCATTGGCCCTCGTTCGTACCCCTGAGACAATCAAAATTGGAGACACGGAGAGTCACGAGGACTCCATGAGAAGTAGGAAGAAGACGAGTGAGCAGACGATTTCCTGTCACTGAGATTCCTGGCTTTGCGGTACGCAAAAAGAAACTATCAGCGCTATTTTCCGAGACTTTATTGTGGCCGCAGGATATTATTCTCAAACGACGGTAGCCCGAAATAAACCGGGACTGGAAATACGACCTCGCGGAGTGGCTACAAGGTTAATAGAGTCTCTTCTTTCTTGCATCTTTACTGATGCAAGAAATTCTGATGTCTCTGTTTCAAAGGAGTTTGTTGAAACTGATTCACCTTAATTTCTTTTGAGTGCTATTATCATGTTAAAAGTCAAGTATTTTAAGTTTTAGATGTCTTTCTAATGCGAAAATTTCCCAGGTACACCAAATAAATTTTTGTCCATTTTGAGTTTCCTGACGTTTAAATAAATTAAGAGTAGGGTGAATTTAAGTAAAACTTATTGTGACGCTCCAGTGCTCTTTCTCTTTCTCTCTCTCTCTCTCTCTCTCTCTCTCTCTCGTTCTCACTCCCTTTCATGCAGTGTGGCGAGCTAGCCGACCAACGAGTGACAGGGTTGGTTCCAGCGAGGCTTGGGCATAAATAGTTCTGCTTGGCGCCCGGAAGTAAAGAATCAACGAGCTTCGTGGGTTGTTCGCGAGTCTAAAGAGTGAGACTCGCGGACTCAGTTTTCCGAGGAGTGTCACAACGGGTGTTCACCCAATCGCCATCTTTGTTAACTGGGTTCCCATCCTTGACCATCCTCTGGTCAGGAGGTATTAATGTATATATGTATGTATATATGTATACGGGTCATTCGAAAGTTTTTTTAAAATCAGCTGCGCGACCATGGCAGTAATTTAGCTGCCGATTTTTTCCTAATAGTAGGTGCCCAAAAACCGTCAAAAACGAAGTATTAGATTTGTTCATTTAAAACTTTCGGAGAATTTTTTTTTGAAATTGAAGTTTTTCGTGAATGTTGTGTTTCTTTTGAAACTTTCATAAAAAATTTAAGTCATAACCGATTCTAATGTTTAATGTCTGAATTTATTCGTTTTAGAGATTAGTTTGGGAAATATATTTACCTTACACGCATTTCTAAAAATGCAAGCTAGAACTGTTTTAAAAATTTTCTATAAATTCAGTAAATTTCACGAAAATTCAAAGATCTGCCAATTTCTAATTTTCAGGTTAAGCAACCTAGCTTTTGCATGAAATTATAAGGTACATTATGTTAGACTCCTCTGGCTAGGGAGGTCGCTGTGGACGTACGGGTATGTGTTGGATCGGATGGAGAGTGAAGGGGAGTTTGTACGCCTGATACAGCGCTTGACTCGCGTCGGAGTGTCGATCCATCAGCGTCGAGTTCCTGAATGACAATAGAGAGCCAAACGCTTTCGCAGGGAGCCGATGATCCGGCGTGTGCTCCCTCGTGGCTGCGTAGGTGAGCGAGCTGGTCGCGTTGGCTTCCGTATCATGGGATCATCTCGGTTGTGGATAACTAGGAAAGAGGGACGTGGAAGCTCTCGAAGGCTCTTCCGGAAAAGTGAGGGATTAGAAGGTGCCCGGAGGACCTTCTGGAAGGAAGAGAGGGACTTGGAAACTCCCTTCGGATCTTCCGGAAAAATGAGGAAGTAGAAGGTACCCGGAGGGCCTTCTGGAAAGAGGGACGTGGAAGCTCCTGACGGCTCTTCCGGAAGAGTGAGGAATTAGAAGGTACCCGGAGGACCTTCTGTAAGGAAAGAGGGACTTGGAAACTCCTTTCGGATCTTCCGGAAAAATAAGGAAGTAGAAGGTACCCGGAGTACCTTCTGGAAAGAGAGACTTGGAAATTCCTGTCGGATCTTCGGGGAAAGGAGAAATAGAAGATACCCGGAGGACCTTCTGGAAAGAGGGACGTGGAAGTTCTTGACGGCTCTTCCGGAAAAGTAAGGAATTAGAAGGTACCCGGAGAACCTTCTGGAAGGAAAGAGGGACTTGGAAACTCCTTTCGGATCATCCGGAAAAATGAGGAAGTAGAAGGTACCCGGAGGACCTTCTGGAAGGAAAAAGAGGGACTTAGAAAATTTGTGGAGTCTTACCCCGAAGTCGAGTGGTCGAAAAAAACTCGAAGAAGTATTTTTCACACGAGAGTTTATTTGTCTACTGCAGGTCTAGGTCTATGCGAGCTAGTTGTTGAAGACGAAGTGTCCTCTGGCGCAAGGAGCTCGTCCTTTTATCATCCTGTCCACCCCCACGACTGGTCGTGGAAGAGGTTGTTTCCCCTCCAGTTTTCCCTATGACGCTGGGCCTTGCTAGAAGCTTCTAGAAGATTTTTTTATCATAGAAAAAACTTGGGCTAGGATTGATCTTGCAGTGGTACCATGGCTTTAAGAGCGACGGAGAGATACTAGAGTGCGCGTGAGCGAGAGGCTGCGAGAGAGACCGGTTGGCATTCCTCACTGCAAAACCACATCTACAAGCACTTAGTCTCTTCCGCTTTCACTGGCCCTGGCAGCATGCAAGTTTGAACTTGCTTCTTGCACCAAAATGAAAACTGTGATCAAAACGTCGTCGAAGAAAGCGAGAGTATTTTTAAAGGCTGTCGCTTGTATTGTAACGCGAATAACAATTATGCTTAATGAAAATTTCATGGAAATAATTCTAGAGAAGCCATTGGTTCTCTCTGATATAAATATTGATAAAGCTAACTAAGCTATTTTTTTTCAAATTTGCCATTTTCACATCGACTTAACAACTATAGTCCTAACTTTATATATGAATATTATATGTAAATTTATATCTTCAACCTTGTACAAAAAAAGCCTCAAAGGCTTTTCTGTGCATTTTATGTAATTTCTGAGGTACAGTAAGTTTTTGAAGTGACCTCTATTATCGCAGTTTTTATGATTCATTTAGAAAAATATTGCGTTTACAGAAAAATATTCTGAAGAGAAATTGTGTACTTTATAAAAATACCACTTTTTTGTAAACAACATTGTTTGGAGAAATCATTATTTTTCGATAAAAATATCCATAAATAAAAATCACAATGATTTTTTATAATTTTTGGCAAAAACGAAATATGCCTTGAAAAGTATACATTTCAGAAAAAAATATTGTACATAGAAAATGTAAATCACAATAAATTACCCATTTTCTCTGGAAAGCATTTTTTCACGTGGTCGACAAGAAAGCTCCTTGCATTTTATTTCAATTATCAAGAAAGGTTTTGAGTCTTCGTAATGCACTTTTACGACAGGCTTAAAGACCTTGAAAAGCCACAAATATTTTGTGTAGAACATTTTTCTCTATAATCAATAGTTTTCCTAAAAAAATCAGACTTGTGTTTAAAAAATTTGGACTTTCGGCGTTTTTTTCTACTTTTTCTTGAAGAGGGTTTAGAAAAAAAGTTCCAGATAATAGTAAATCATAATTTTTATTTTAACTGAATCAATAAAATGCGTATTCGTTAATAAATATAATTCTGAAAGAATAAAGGCAACTTACCCAACAGTTTTTTGCAAATAACACAAGCCTTCGGAATAGGGGCTTTTGACATATTTTTTTCGAATCAAAAGTGGTTTCTTATGTAATTTTATGCTCCGAATCCGATTCTCACAAATGACTATTTTGGCCGTATTCGTAAAGCCATTTCATTAAGAGAGCGAGTTTTTGTACATTAAGGTCAACTTGAACATAAATTATCTTTAAAATGAATTTTTGTTTGCCGTGAGACGATTTTTTTCCGCCAAGATATTTAAGTTTAAAGTTATGAACTGTTGACAAAATTTTATTCCTCAAATTCTCAACTCTTGGTCACAGCTAAGAAAGTTAATTTAAATATTTTGCATTTCCTAGCCAGAATTTATAAGATATTAGCTTTCATTTAATCCATCGAACATTAAAAAATCATTGCAGGTTCTTGAAATATTAATTCATTTGTGTAAGCGTGTGGAATCGATCGCAGTGCCGAACGCATACTCGACGAGTGTTGATTGCGCACGGTCACACAAATAAATTAATACTTCGAGAACCCGTAAAGTTTTCAACATTTTTAATAAATTACATGAAAGCTAAGATCTAAAAGATGATTCTTGGGAAATACAAAATTTTTAAATTATGTTTCCTAGTTCTGGCCAAGAATTGAAGTTGAGGTATAAAATTCTGTCAAAAGTTCATAACTTTAAACTTTAATATCTTGGCGGAAAAAAATCGTTTTACGGCAAAGAAGTTCATTTTAAAGGCAATAAATTCTCCTTTATGTTTACGTTGACTTTAGTGCACAAAAACTTGCTCTCTTAGTAAAATGACTTTACAAATACGGCCAAAAAGTCATTTTTGACAACTTGAACTTTATTTAACTCGGAATTCTGAACTGGTTGACAAATTCTGAAGTCAGATTCAGATTTGGAGCAAAAATTACGCTCTTTTCGAAAAAATATGCCAAGAGCCCTTACGAGCCCTTGCAGACTTCTGTTATTTTTAAAAAACTGATGGGTAAATTGCCTTTATTCTTTCAAAATTATATTTATTAGCATATACGCATTTGATAGATTTATATAAAATAAAAAATTATAATTTACTATTATCTGAAATTTTTTTCTAAACCTTCTTCATGAAAAAATACCAAAAAACGCCGAAAGTCAAAAATTTTTAGAAATCAAAATTAATTTTTTTAGAAAACTATTTACTGCAGAGAAAAATGTCTTACACAAAATATTTGTGGGTTTTCATGGTCTTTGAGCCTATCATAAAAGTGAATTATGTAGACCCAACACCTTTCTCGGTATGTAAATGAGAGAAACTGCAAGGAACTTTTTTTTCATCGGCAAAATTAGTGTCACTCTTAAACTATCGACTACATAAAAAAACCTTTCTAGAAAAAATGTGT
Organism: Euceroptres primus; assembly: GCA_037177015.1. Lineage (NCBI taxonomy): Eukaryota > Metazoa > Arthropoda > Insecta > Hymenoptera > Figitidae > Euceroptres > Euceroptres primus. The sequence goes on from JBAGKK010484552.1 coordinate 15,423, forward strand.
AATTTATTGAAATCTACATTTTTTGTATGCAATATTTTTGTCTGAGATACATACTTTTCAAAGCATAGTTCGGTTTTTGACCGAAATTATGAAAAATTAGGGTGATTTTTATGTATGGCTGATTTTATCGAAAAATAATGATTTCTTCAAAAAATGAAAATTATAAAAAAGTTGTATTTTCATAAAATACACATTTTCTCTATAGAATATTTTTTTGTAAAAGCAATATTTTAAAAAATAAATCATGTAAACCGCGAAAATAGAGGTCATTTCAAAAATTCACTGTATCTCAGAAATTAAAATGCACAGAAAAGCATCTGAGGCTATTTTTAAACAAGGTTGAATGTGTGAATTTACATATGATAGTCATATACTAAGTTAGGACTAAAGCTGTTAAGTCGATGTGAAAATGGCAAATTTTATCAAAAATATCTTTTTTATCCTTATAAATATTTATATCAGAGATAACCAATGGCTTCACAAGAATTATTTCCATGAAATTTTCATGAAGTATAATGTACCTTATAATTTAATCCAGAAGCGAGATTGCTTTAATTGAAAATTAGAAATTGTCTGCTCTTTGAATTTTTATGAAATTTAGTGAATTTATAGACAATTTTGAAAACTGCCCTAGCTTGCATTTTTAGAAATGCGTGTAAGGTAAATATTTGTTCTCAAACTACTCTCTGAAACGAATAAATTTAGCCATTAAACATTAAAATCAGTTGTAAATTACTTACATAAATTTACATAAATTACACAAAATTTTTTATTAAGTTTTGAAAAGAAACGCAAAATTTACGAAAAACTCAAATTAAAAAAAAAGTTTTTTAGAAATTTTTAAATCAAAATATCTAATACTTTATTTTTGGTGGTTTTTGGGCACCTACTATTAGGAAAAAAATCGCCAAATAAATTGCTGTCATGGTGGCGCAGAACTTTGGCTGTTTAAGAAAATCTTTAGAATGACCCATATATGTACAGGGTTTGTCCGGACAGTAATAGGACTGATTTTCTTCCGTCGCGACTGTACTTCGGAGCGTGCGTGCACCGACTGGATTCGGTAGAGGGCGTTCCTAGCTAACGAACGAGCGGCTGGTCAGTTGTCTCCGAGCACTTGGAGA
>JBAGKK010484563.1:0-16546 GCA_037177015.1 Euceroptres primus
TTACGTTAAAAGAAATTGATATTTGAAGCAAATAAATTCCTATTCTGTATCATCAAAAAATCGACCTATGAAGAAATCATTTTAAAAAGTTCAAACTCGTAATATAAAGCCGTCAAGTAAAAATCGATCACACACAATTTTTGTTAGGTCTTGAGGGTGTGAATGTGTGTACCAAATATGAAAAATGTGCTTTCAAAAAGAAAAAATTTTTTTTTAAGTTGCAAATCTAAAACTTCTGTAGAATTGCCCGTATACATAATACTGTACAAATTATTCTTTTTCGTGAGGGAATATCCCCTGATTTTTTTTTAAGAATTTAAAGAAAAATATGTAAAGATTGCTCAAGATTGTTTTATTTTTTATAGTAAAGTATTGAGCTCTAATTTTGTAAGATTTTCAAAACAATAATTAGAGACCATCGGGTTAATTTTCTTTTGAAAAATTTGATAACGACCAAACGAGGTAAATGAAAATGAGATAAAATCAATATTTTATCAAGAAAATGACCTCGAGCGAGCTTTAAATCTTCATTTTTAAAACTTCCTGACTGTTCTTTTCAATTCTGGTTTAAAAAGTATGTAGTAAAATAACCTCTTTAATTCCTTAATTAGTTCTTTTCAAGTAAGAAATACTATGAAACATCTTGAAATAATTTTACATCACACAAAATTCTACAAATTAAATATATCCTAAAATTTCGTGAAATCCCTTTCAAGTCCGCATAAAATCCCTAGAAAATTCACAAAAATACTTTTGAGATCTCTAGATTTTTCAAAAAATCTCTTAAAGTCTTTTAAAATCTGTTGAAATTCCTTTAAAATCTTGATATACCTTGAAATCCCTTGAAATTCCTAAAACTTAAAAATCGAGAAAAACGTTTGAATTATGCCCAGATATCTCGCACAAGTTTTTCCATGATTTTCCGGTTTTAAATTTAATTAGAAACAAGCATTTGGAACGACAAAAACAATCTTGAGCAATCTCTACATATTTTTCTTTAAATTCTTTAAAAAAATCAGAGGATATTTCCTCACGAAAAGGAATAATTTGTACAGTATATTATGTATATACCTATTCTTTGATGTTACAATTTTGTCTGGAGTTCCAAAAGAGTTTAAAAAATTGTTTATAAAAAATAAAGCACTTTAACGGTGAATTAAAGAAATAATAACTTATTATATCACTATTTTATCCACTAATTACATTAAATTAGTTATTTCAAATAATTAGTATTTTTAATTACTTAATATCTACTGAAGGCTAGTCTCTGCTATAAATGTTACACTATTTTTTATTATTTTATATTATTATTCACTTTATATTACTATTCATTTTATATTATTATTATACACTTCTGCATAATTAACTGATTAGAATCTCAAAAATAAATAAAAAATACCTTTTTTAAACAAATCTAACTATATTTTTACCATTATAACCTTAACCAGTTAATTGCAGCTCTATTTCTCCAATTATAGCCTTAAAACTCTTCCACTACTACTTTAACTCTGCCTGAATAAACTTTTAAAGCTCATAGTGCAACTCAAATTAACATTATAATTTAAATAAATTTAATATTTCGCTTTTTAGAATTATACCATCATCTTTTTGTTTTACAGATTTCCGCGCCGAGGCCCCAAAACGAGGTCTCAAAGTCTGAAGCCTATTTCACATGTGCAAATGCGACACAACGCCCAACTGTCATCTTCTGAGAATTTTTGCATAGGGAGAAAAAATGCATGGTTTTTAGTGTCCCGGAGCCCTTCGGACACCCATTTATCTTTGTTTTCAGATAATTTAATAGTATAAAAGTAAAATAAATTAATACCCCAAAGCCTGAAGTCATCTCAAAAGTTAATTTTGTATTAAGAAATTAGTATAAATCCAAGAAAAAGAGGTGTCTGAAGTATGGGACAGTGTCCGAATTTAAGTGATTCTACGGTATGTAAATAACTTTGTGAATCTCACAATATAAAGCTTACTGTAAAAGTCAAAAGCCACAGAAATCACAGGTGATAAAATTGTCAGTGATATCTGTGGGAAACTTACAACTTTTGAGGAAAATTTACACTCCTTTTTTTTTTGTTAAATTTATAAGTAGTTTGTGAAAATGAATTTTTTTTTACCAAATAGAAATTAGGTCAAATGAAGATTGGGACAACCGAAGTTTGGTACAAACCTGATTTAGGGCTGCTCACTTTTTTTCGAAAGTAGTTTTGGGTCTTTGCAAGAGAAAGCTGATATATTATTTTCAAATCAAATTTTTTCTGATTCTGTCTCAGTTGTTTCAACGCTATGGCTTCCTGGGCAAAAGAAGAGCCCTGTTCAACCTGAAAAGGACAAGAGGTTCGGGCGGAGGCAGCTGGCTGAGATTGGTGGAGTGGTTTTTAAAGGCCGCTAGCAATTTCTTGCGCCTCTCAAACCGGACCCAGAAAACTTGTCGGCAGATGGCACGCGCTGGCCCCGACCCTAATATCCTAAATGTGAGATCCTGTCCCGAAAGGGCCTCTGGGCCCCTCGGGGGGTCATCATACACACGGCCGACTCGTGCCTTCGCCTAATTGGAAAGACTTTTTCAAACAACATTGTAAGAATATATTCTAAGCATCTAATTCTAAGCTAAGGCCCACAATGTTACAAAGAAGTGCCGCGAAAATGTTGCACTTTCGACTACTAAATCTCAATTTATAGGAAAAGGTTATACTTTCTCCTCTTTAAACTGTTAGTAAATTGAGAAATTAAATTTAAGTAAGTTTAAGTAAATTTAAGTTCAAAATTTAAGTCCTTAAAAATAAAAACATCTCAATTTTATTTAAATTCGCATTATATCTGGATCGGACAACATAAACGACTCAAATCGTTCAAAGAAAAACAAAAAGCAAGAAATCGACAAAGGATCGATGAATCAGGAAAAAAACTGTATTTCTCTTTTTCGTTTCTCGTTGATTACAGAGCGTCTTTTTAAAATTAAATAAATAAAATAAATTCAAATTGAACACAAAATATAGCAAATTCTGCTGCTTAAAAACATATTTGCAGGGATTTTAATTTGTACAGTTTGTTGCTTATAAAAAATGAAAGTATTAAAATTGAGACCCACTGATGATCTTTCGCCCCATTAATTCAGATTACGTAAAGGAGAGAAAATTATCGTTTCAAGGAGGAAGCGTTTAAAGATGTGATCAGCAGTTATAAATTATAGCCTATAGTCCATATTTTAGGCAATTTCGGCCAATCTGACTCAATCTCTAAAGATTAATCTTCTAAAATTTATGTATAAAATTGAAGTTTTATATACTTCTAATTTTTATTTACTTGCAATTCGAAAATACTAACAACTGAGTTATATCCTTTAATTCAAAGATTATCAGGGAATTGTGAAAATAGTGTAAGTCTATAAATAGCGACAGCAATCTTTCAATCTATCTGTAGTGTGTGATATAAATTATAAATATACCATATGGGCTTCTGACTCCAATTTCAATATCATGTTTCCGGAAGCCAACGTCTGGGTCTATAGTTATACTTAAGCTATCAGAGGGAATACTAATTTTAGTAGCTAATTAATAGTCTAATAATTTTAGTAGTTAATTAGTAGTCTACTAATTTTAGTCATATGCTAAGTAGCAAAATAGTTCTTAAGAAAAGAGGAAACATGTGGAGAAAAAGCACCCCCACTAATATATATATATATATAAAAATTCGCGGTAGCGAATCGCCGCCAAGTACCCAAAATACTAAAAAATTGAAATATGTATCCATCTTGCCATAAAAATTCAACCAGAGATCGGTAAAATGCGAATTATAAGAAAATGCGTTCCAAGAATTATTATTTGTAAAACAATGATTATAAACACTAAAAATGAAATATCTCAGTCAATTTATGAGATATCTCAATCAAAATTGGTGGGCACGTAAAACCAACCAAAATACACAATTTCTGTAAGTTTGAACGACATTAATTAAAAATTGAAGAAATGCACTAGAATTGAAGTTTCAAAAAAAAAAAAGCTTAACAAAATCTGCAGACTACAACTGTATTCTAATGTTCATCAAACTGTTACAATATCATCATACTTTGCAATTTTACATGTTATTTTGGAATAAATAAGTTCAGAATTTTATCCGTTGAGAAATGATAATTTAAAAACGTGATTTCTGAAATTCAGAACAAGCCTTTTCTTACATGCTTTTACTAATTGACTTCAAACTTTTTTACATTCTCATCATCATATGAGAAGGTATTGGTTTTATATGAAAACCGAGGTCAAAACTAACTTCCCCAATTTTTACATTGTACATTTATTTTGTCAGGAATTGAGAAATATTGATTTCAACCGAAAATAAAAATTTTTTTGTGTTTTTTAGTGATTTTTGACATGCAGATGCACCTACAGCCAAAACAAATCGATCGATTTTCATGAAACTTTTCAGAACAGATTACATTAACAGATCTTATAAATTATGTGCCAATTTTATACTAAATTTTTTTCAACGAATTGTCATCAAAAACAAATAAAAGAAAAAATCATAACTATATTTTAAAAACATATAAACATATAACTTTCTATAAAACCCATATTTATTGTACTATTTTGCAACATATAAATTTCTATAAAACCCACATCTATTATATCATTTTGCAACATATAAATTTCTATAAAACCCACATCTATTATACCATTTTGCCGTAATAAAAATAAAATTGTACGAAAATAAATTACAAAACCAAACAATATTATTATTGTAATTGTAATTAAAAGCAATAATTAATACTATCAAAGTTAACGATGTGTCAAGAGCAAAAATAAATATTAAGAGAAGTGATTATGTTTTAAAAGCTGCATTAAAGTATAAACATGAATATAAATTTTATAGTTGTTTAATTAGAATTAATTTCAAAGACTGAATAGAAATAATAAATGGAAAATATAGAAAAATTAAAAGGCCACGAGGATAAAAAAATATTCAATTGATATTATTAACAAAGAAAAATTAAATTTAATATTAGAACATGAAAAAATTGTAAGTGATTTTAAATTAGAATTTAAATATAAAATATAAAATAAAATATAAAATTAAATAGTAAATATAAAATTAGGCTTATTTGTATGATGCATATAATTAATACATATTAAAGTAATATTAATACATATTAAAGTAATAAAAAACTATTGGTTTAAATTTAATTTAAAAATATGACTAATTATAAAAAATATATATGTTGTACATGATATTATTTTTAAAAAAGAATGAAATTCCACCAAAAACACTGCGTGTGAAAAAAAACACCGCCAAGTAGGGAAAAGTTGCCTAAGACGGGCCTTCCATATTTTCCGAAAATTTTCGATTTTAAGGAACTTCAGAAGCAAAAGCGATTACTGACATCATAGTTTAATGTTTGCTTTACACAGTTCATATGCTTAAAAGTTCAAAAAATGCTTAAAAGGCAATAGATTTCGATGTTGAAAAAAATATGTATTTTCCCCGTCTTAGGCAACCCGATATCCTAAGACGGCTCCTTTTAAAAATCAAAAAAGCTATGTAATTAAGCACTAGATAACGATAAATTTTATTCGTAGAGTACTGTTTATACATAGCTGTACATTTATGACATATATATTCATGAAAAATTCATTATAAAACGTAAAATAAGGGTTAAATAAGGTCTAATAGGAAACAGGTATTAACAAACATCACGAACTTAATATTTATAAAAAGTTGTAAAATGACAAATGTAGATCGTAGATCAATAAATGTAGATCGTAGATCAACAAATTATTGATCGTAGATCAATAATTTACTGATATAAAGTGAATAAACAACATAATTTTTAAAAATTTCTTGTTCATGATCAAAAAGCAATAAAAAGGTTAGGAAAGGTACTAATTATGGCGGGAAAATTAAGTATCTGACGAATTTTCGGTGTACCGTCGGTAATTCATAGATATAAAGCAGATTACGAATCACGTTTTTTTCTAGCCTAACCGGGGCCCGTCTTAGGAATTTGGCATGTTTACAATTTTTAAAATATTTGCATTAAATAGTATAAAAATTAATAAAACGTAAGTAACAATTGCAAAGTTTACAAAATTATATATAAAAAAAAGTAACTTACTTTTTCAAATCATTAGAAGTTATTAAATCACAACCTCTAAAACAGGTAAAAGTTCGTTCCCTAATGTACAAAAATAATTTTTTCTTTCTGTTTTGGTTAATTTACTTCCAATGCAAAAAAAAACACTCTCAAAATAACTAGAATTCTGCTGAGCATGTATCTTCATACATAAGTCATGAATATAATGTTTTCATACAAAAATTATAAGGGTAGCCTTTCTTAGGAGGTAGCCCGTTTTAGGCAACTTTCCCCTACATGAGTTTAAGGATTAAGCTGCCTTAATCTTTTCTTAATTTAAATTAAAGGTAGTTAAATTAGTGAAATAATAAAATAAAGCCAAGTACTTCAATAATAGAAAATTATTTTTATATCAGTATTTTATACTACATATATGAACATGATGTTATAACATAAAAAAATTAATTATTGTATTAATTATTAAAGTAATTTAGTACATGAAATTTTCATTTTATATAAAATTAAATTCGTATATTAGATTTTAAACATTTGGCGTAAGTGTAATATTACAACGATAAGCCCGCCAAATTTGTTTAAAATTTTTTTCTCTTTCTCTAATATACGAATTTAATTTTATATAAAATGAAAATTTCATAGATTAAATTACTTGAATAATTAATATAATAATTAATTTTTTATGTGTTAACATATGTTTATATGTATTGTAAAATACTTATATAAAAATAATTTTTTATTATTGTAGTACTTGGCTTTATTTTGTTATTTCACATATTTAACTACCTTTGATTTAAATTAACAAAACTATTAATACAGCTTAAACCTTAAATTCATGTACTTGGTGGAGTTTTTTTCACACGTATTGTTTTTGGAGAGTACAATATAATAGTATTGCATATCGACATAAATCACTGACCAAAAAATTGGCACGTTTCTCTCTGGCTACTAAAACTCTTCCTAGAAAACTACATTTCCCGTCGTAAATCTCTTACAGCTATTTTATTCGATTCGAAAAGCACATTTTTCCAATCTTCGATGGAAACATTAATTTGAGGAAAAATAACTTCTTACAACTCGTACATTTTCTACGAGTTGTAGGAAGTCAAGCAATATATTTTCTTCAGAAAATAATCGAAATTTATGAGGCGTTGCCACCAAAATGAGATTTTTGGACCATAAAATTCTCGAAAAATATTTGTTTTTAAAGTATTGCCCAGATATCTTTAAAAAGATTCTCACACCATGCTCTTTAAATCTGAATTAGTTAGTTACTGAATTAATTAGTTAAATTTTGCATAATCTAGCTATGGCAATTAGTAAAATTCTACTGAAAATTAGTGGATAATTACTAACATTTCATTAGATTTCTGATTCACCAGTAAATTCACCATTTTAAAATTTCGAAAAAATGAAAATTGTGCTGAATTGTACTAGATTTTTGCTCTATTGTGCCGTAAAAGATTTTTAAAAACTGAAAATTTGAGCCCAAAAATAAAAAAAACATTTTTTTATGTCAGTCTCGCAAATTGGTTTTTTCTTAAAAATGAAAACTGTGCTAGATTTGTGCTCTGTTTTGCCGTAAAAGATTTTTTGAAAAAATGAAAATTTAAGCCTAAAAATCTAAAAAACGTTTTTATGTCAGCCTCCTCAATTGGTTTTTTCGAAAAAACAAATGTGCTGGCTAGAATAAAAGTCACGCAAAAATGTGCAGTAAACCAAAATTTGATATTATAAACAATTTTCGGAAAAAACAATGTTTAAAAAAAATCAGCCGCTTCATTTTCTTTTTTTTTTTTTGACAAAACAAAGCTTCTGCTAGGAACTAACTGCTACGCATACTACTGTGCTGCAAATATGAAGTCAAAATCTTAAACCATTTTCAAAAAAAAAAAACTTAAAAGAAATTTAAAAAATGATAAATTTAGAATTTCAAAAAATGGAAACTTGTGCTGAAAGATGAAATGTGCTAAGAGTGCACAATAATTATCTCTAATGACAAATTGCACTCAAATTAATATTTTCCAAAAAAATGCGTTATTTTTGAACTTGGAACGCATTTTCACCCAAAATTTTCAAAAATACGAATTTCTGAAATCTGAAACTTGTGATGAGTTATGTTAGGCTAGTACAATAATTATCTTTTATAACAATTTTCACTGGGATTAATATTTTCCGAAAAAATGCAATCTTTTTGAGCTTGGAACACGTTTTTTACCCAAAATTTTCAAAATTAAGAATTTCTAAAATCTGAAACTTGTACTGAGTTGTAATAGGCTAGCACAATAATTATCTCTAGTTACGATTTCCACTTAAACTCATATTTTCCAAAAAAAATGCAATCTTTTTGGACATGGAATAAATTTTTACCCAAAATTTTCAAAATTACGAATTTTTAAAATCTAAAATTTGTACTGAGTTGTGATAGGCTAGCACAATAATTACTTCTGATAAATTAAATTCAAATTAATATTTTCTAAAAAAATGCAATATTTTTGAACTTGTAACGCGTTTTTGACCCAAAATTTTTAAAATTAAAAAATTTCATGAACCTGAAACTGTAAGAAAGTAAAAAGTGTAATATTTTTGGACTTGGAATAAAATTTTGGATTCCATGTTCAAAAATATTGCATTTTTTTGGAAAATATTAATTTGAGTGCAATTCAATAAAAGCACATTTCAGCACAAGTTTCCATTTTTCGAAAATTTGAAATTTAAAATTTTTAAAATTTTTTTAGTTTTTTTTTTGAAAATGATTTAAGATTTTGACTTCATATTTGCAGCACAGTAGTATGCGTAGCAGTTAGTTCTTAGCACAATCTTTGTTTTGTCAAAAAAAAAGAAAATGGTGCGGCTGATTTTTTTTTTAATATTGTTTTTTTCCGAAAACTCAGTACAAGTTTCAAATTTTAAAAATTCGTAATTTTGAAAATTTTGGGTAAAAATTTATTCCAAGTCCATAAATATTCCATTTTTTTGGAAAATATGAATTTAAGTGGAAATTGTAACTAGAGATAATTATTGTGCTAGCCTATTACAACTCAGTACAAGTTTCAGATTTTCGAAATCCGTATTTTTGAAAATTTTGGACCAAAAGTTAAGTAGAGTTAAGTAGAGTAAAAATTTTGGACCAAAAGTTAAGTAGAGTTAAGTTAAGTAAAAATTTATTCCAAGTACAAAAATATTGCATTTTTTTGGAAAATATTAATTTGAGTGACATTTGTCATTTGAGATAATTATTTTGCCAGCCTAGCACAACTCAGCACAAGTTTCAGATTTTCGAAATTCGTATTTTTGAAATTTTTGGTCAAAAATGCGTTCCAGGTTTAAAAATATTGCATTTTTTTGCAAAATATTAGTTTGAGTGTAATTTGTCATTATAGATAATTATTGTGCTGGCCTAGAACACCTCAGCACAAGTTTCCGTTTTTCGAAATTCTAAAATTGATAATTTTTTTTGGAGTTTTTTTCGAGTCGCTTTTTTTTCGAAAATGGTTTAAGATTTTGACTTCATATTTGCAGCACAGTAGTATGCACAGCAGGTAGATCCTAGCACAAGTTTTGTTTTGTCAAAAAAACAAAATGGCGCGGCTGATTTTTTTTATATTGCTTTTTTCGAAAATGGTTCATAATATCAAATTTTGGTTTGCAGCACATTTTTGTGTGATCTTTATGCTACCCAGGACAAAATTTGTTTTTTCGGAAAAACCAATTGGCGAGGTTGACATAAAAATGTCTTTTTGATTTTAGGGCTCAAATTTTCATTTTTTCAAAAAATCTTTTACGGCATAATAGAACAAAAATCTAGCACAATTCAGCACAATTTTTATTTTTTCGAAATTTTTAGTTGGCGTTGTCAACTTCCTGAACATATATTTCTATTGATTCACCAGTAGAAACGATAACTGGAATTTCAATAAGCATCACTGAAACTTCAGTTGTCGTTTTCACTGGTGAATCAGAAATCTACTGAAATTTTATTAATTTTCCACTAGTTTTCAGTAGAGTTCTACTAATTGCCATAGCTAGAATTAAGTCACTGATGAATTAGTACAATTTAACTAATTCAGATTTAGAGATTGGCTAAGTGAATTTAGAAATTTTCAAATTAAGATTTTCAAATTTTAAATCAAATTTTCAAATTAAGATTTTTAGTGAATAATTATAGTGAAAATATCACTTATTTTAAGTGTTTTGAAAATTTTTGAACAAAGTTTAGGGAAGAAAAACACCAAAAAAATCTTGTTTGCAAACATGGGACAATTTTCTGAAAGTCAGACTTGGCTAACGTGAAAATAATAATAGGGACACCGTTGCTGAGGGAAGTTCGAGATTTTTGATGAAATCAGGCACGAAGGAGTTTCTGCTTGACGTCTCGATGAGCAGGTGCTCCATGTATCAAGAGGGACCAGTCTTCTTGTTGGTCTCATTGCTGCTCTTTGGATCTGCACCAATCCCACCTGCCGATCACGTGGCTTTCCGGACTGCTCACGCTCGATTTATTTTTTACCTTACAACACGGACCCTTCGCTCGTTACCGGTTTTCACTGGATCCGACCACATCACGATTAAGGCCTCCTTGGCTCGCAACAGCAGCATCTTCAAGCGAGATAAATTATATCCCTCTTATCTCAAAGTGTTACAATAAAGTTTCTAAAGTCAATAGTCACTGGGCTTACCCAAAAAGGTACTTAGACAGGCCCTAATTCCAGAAAAATTTCCGAGAAAGGGTTAAAAAAATAAAAAGGGATTACATTTTGTAGAGAGGTTCAGAAGTGCCGAAATCGATTTTTCAACACTTATTTTCGATAATTAGAAAACTTTTTTATTTGGATGACTAAGAACCATTCGCAATCGAAAAATGAATTTTCTGAACAGTACCAAAGTTTCTTTTCTAAAGGAAATTTGTGATGTAAGTTTATCAATTATTACAATAGTTTATAATTATTACAATAATTATTATAGTTTATAATCAGAAAGATATTCTTGATGCTATACAAAGAATCCTTTTGCAACAAGAGGATTTCCTCTTGTTTCAGAGGATAAGAGTATACTAAAATAATTTCCTCTTCTTTCAGAGGATAAGAGTATACTAAAATAAACTAAAAATCCTTTGGCATTTTTTAAAAATATTGCTACTAGATGTTTTTATACAAACAACAATGAATTGAGAATAAGACACATTTTTAAATGATAAATAAGAAGAATGAAAAAATGGGAAACCGCAAGGAGTATAATATATTTTGCGTAAAGTCCGACATAAAGGACCATCAGGTGTCCATATCCAAGGAGAAATTTATGGAAATTGCACCAGAACCACGACTTCCTGTATTATATACCTATTATACATTATATTGCTAAAAAAATTACAACACTCATACAAAAGGTCTATGTATTTAGAATGAACGGAAACCAATGAAAACTATCAAAATGTATTATAAATGAAGACATGAGAATGACAACTCCTTAAAGACCATTTGAAGTTGTCCCCCCAAGTAATAATTTAAATAACCTAATTTAGGGGCCAACTTAAAATGATCTTTACCGAGTTATTCTCATGTCTTCAAATGTGCCTAATTTCAACACACACGAAATAAAAATTAAGTAAAACATGTTAACCAGTTTTTCTGTTTTGAAAACCTTTCAAATTTTATTACACTTATCAATCGGTATTTTAAAATATATAACAATCTTCTTAATGTGATCGCTGAATCTTCACTTAACGATGTGATATTTAAATAGGCAATTATTTTTAAAGATAAATTTTAAAGATAAAAAACTACAAAAAAATTATTACAACATTTAGTTTGTTAACTTTCTGAAAATGTAACATTTTATGGTTTTCTAAAGCAGTTATTGTTTCTACGCTATGAAAAAAATCATAAATATAGCTCTAACTTTAAAGACAAAAAAGGGAGTTTACAAAGCTTCCGCGAAAATTATAGAAAGGAGATATAGTAAAACAGAAATAGAAACCAATGCAGCTATTCCATCTGTCTGTGGTTTTTGTCTAAAAAAGTTTATAACTCTAGAACAGCTGCTTATTTGAAGGACGAGTGAGTAGAAATATTCTGAGCAGGTGAAAGCCAGCGATTTTGGGTGTAACAATATGTACACTGATAAACTGTACGAAAATAGTAGAAGATTTACGCTTGATAAAGAAGGCCCATTTTTATATAAGCAGCAGGTGTTTGATCAATATCGACACTATGATATTTTCAGAGAATTATATTTCTTGATCTTAATTTTGAATTTTCATTCTCTCTTGGGTTAGATTAAATTAACAAAAATACATACTTTTAAACGAATTGGAAAAAAAGTTTCCAAAAATCTCATAGTCCAAAATTATCAACTTTTTGGCAATTTATGTTAAATTATACTTTCCACCAAAAGAGAATATTCTTCCCATCCTGATATCATCTCGGTAAGCGAAAGAAAAGAATATCGGCAAGATCAAACGAAATTGATAGATTGGCTATTTCAGTGGGAGTGTTTCAAAGGAGGATGTTTATAAGATCAAGATATTATCACAAATTCACACCAGCTTTAACTCCTATAAAAAGAAGGCTTCCTTACAATTTTGTCATTATTATCCGATGAACAGCACCAACATCGACAGGTGGTCGTCAATTGGGTGTTTCAAAAAATAAAGTGGCCTCTGATACTTTGTTCCAAGGATACTGTGTTCAAGGATCATGTTGCACGATATCGAATTGCAAAATCTAAACGTGTGAAATGGGTGTAGGATAAGGGTAGTCCAAAAATGCATTGAAAAATTTCTCTTCCAAATTTTCATGCTCTCACCTTCCAAATTTGTTCGAACCCACAAAAAAATAAATGAGTATGTTTTGAAAAAAATTATATTCGGAGATTTCGCAAGACCCATGAAGTTTAACACGTATTTCCCATAAGAAAAAAAGACGTTTTTGTAAATTTCATTACGAATCGTCAATATTAGGTGAATCGAGTTAAATTCACCATTTCTCTTCATAATTAGCTATAGAATACGAATCAAAAATTACTTTTTAAATATCACCCTCATAAGTCTGTTTTTAAGGGTTCCAAAGAAACCCCATAAGTGAAAAATTGGGTTGCGGTTGTTTCTAAAATTTCCCACCTTTTGTCCACTTTTCAATTAGAGTAAGGTAATAGTTATTTCAAGTTAACAAACATAATTGTTTAAACAATTTATTATTATTTTTAATCATATTCTCTTTCAATAATGTTAGAAAGTTGCGGTTTTTTCTGAAATTTTCAACTTTTCGTCCTCTATTCGCTTAGAGTGAGGTAATAATTAATGCAAGTTAACAAACATAATTATTTAAACAATTGAATATTGTTTATAACCATATTTTATTAGATTAAACCTAGAAGGTTTCGCTGATAGTAAAATGTGTGCAATTCCAAATTTTTCTTTTACACTTTGCAATAAACTTCGTGTTGTAATTCAAAACAAAACTTTTACAAGTCATTTACAGACCAACTCCTCCCACCTGCTCCTAATTATCCCATTCTTTGTTTTTATCTCTACTGTAAGATAGCCTTTTTAATTAAATTAAGACTTTTAAAACATTAGCAAAAGAGTGAAAACACTTCACTTCGAAAAAAATAGAATCCTATTTAAAAAATGATTCTTGTTGATGTTAATTTATTATTTGTTCATAACTAAAAAGTAAAAGCAAAATAGAATATTTCAGAAAAAGCACAACTTTCTAGCATTACTCTAAGAAAAGATAGTTAGAAGCAAGAACCAATTGTTTAAATAATTATTTTTGTTAACCTGCATTAATTATTACCTCACTAAGTGAAAAGTGCACAGAAAGTTGAATATTACAGAAAAAACCGCAATTTTCTAGTATCACTATAGAAGAAGAGAATCATAAATAATAATAAATAATTTAAACAACTACGTTTTTTAAATTGCATTAATTATTAATTCGCACTAAGCGATAAGTGGACAAATAGTTAAATATTTCAGAAAAAAACCGCAACTTTCTAGCATTATTCTAAGAGAATATTGTTATAAATGGTAATAAATATAATATAGGAAAAGAAAGTTATAAACAGTAATAATATGATTAAACAATTAAGTTTGAAAAATTGCACTAATTAATACTTCACTATAAGTGAAAAGTGGACAAAAAGTTGAAAATTTCAGAAAGAAACCGCAACTTTCTAGCATTACTATAGGAGAAGATTATAATTAATAATAATTAGTTTAAACAATTAAGTTTGTTAGATTGCACTAATTATTAACTTACACTAAGCGAAAAGTGGGCGAATAGTTTAAAATTTCAGAAAAAACCGCAACTTTTTAGCATTATTCAAAAAGAGTATTATTAAAAGTAATAATAAATTGTTTAAACAATTAGGTTTGCTACCTTGAATTAATTATTACCTCTTTTTGGTTGGAAAGTGGACAAAAAGTTGAAAATTTCAGAAAAAACCGCAACTTTCTAACATTATTCAAAGAGAGTATTCTTCAAAATAATAATAAATTTTTTAAATAATTATGTTTGCTAACTTGAATTAATTATTACCTCTTTCTAGTTGAAAAGTGGAGAAAAAGTGGAAAATTTTGGAAGAAACCGTAACTTCTTAGCATTATTCTAAGAGAATATTGTTATAAATAATAATAAATTGTTCAAACAATTATTTCTGTTAACTTGTATTGATTATTGCCTTGCTATAACTGAACAGTTGAAAAAATGTTGTCTAACTCTATTCTAAGAAAAAATTGCTATAGACAATAATAAATTGTTTAAAAGATTTATGTAAACATCTAATTATCAGTAAAAAGTAATATTTTTATGTATTAGAAACAATATGTACTAAAAAAAACCGCAAAAAGATAATAATTAGCTCCAAAAACTCGCAAGACCTAATTTTTCGCTTATGGGGTTTTGCTGGAACCCTATAAAACAGACTTATGTGGGTGATATTCAAAAAGTAATTTTTGATTCGTACTCTATGGTTAATCGTGAAGTGAAATGTCGAAATTCAGCTCGATTTATTCAATATTGACGATTCTGAATAAAATTTACAAAAATGTCTTTTTTCCTTATGGGGAATACGTACAATAAACTTCGTGTTGTAACTTAAAACAAAATTTTTTCAAATCATTTATAGACCCATCACCTGCTCCTAATTATTCCATCCTTTGTTTTTATTTTTAGTGCAAGATAGCCTTTTTTTTAAATCGAGGTTTAAATTAAGATTTTTAAAACATTAGCAAAGATTAAAAGTACTTCACTTAAAAAAAAATAGAATCCTATTTAAAAAATTATGTTTGTTGATGTTCATTTATGATTTTTTCATAATTAGAAATTTAAAGAAAAACAATTATGTTAAACAATTATGATTGTTAACTTGAATTAATTATTACCTCTTTCTAATTGAAAAGAGGACAAATTGTGAAAAATTTAAGAAAAAATCGCAACTTTCTAGCATTATTCTAAGAGAATATCGTTACAAATGACATTGTTTAAACAATTATTTCTGTTAACTTTAATTGATTATTGCCTCGCTCTAACTGAAAAGTTAAAAAAATGTTGAAAAATTCGAAAAAACCGCAACTTTCTAACTCTTTTCTAAGAAAAAATTGCTATAAATAATAATAAATTGTTTTTAAAAAATTTATGTAAACATCTAGTTGTCAGTAAAAATTAATATTTTATGTATTAGAAACAATTTTTACTAAAAAAATCGCAAAAAAATAATAATTAGCGCCAAGAACTCGCAAAACACAATTTTTTACTTATGGGGTTTCCTTGGGACGCTATAAAACAGACTTATGGAGGTGATAAAAAAGTAATTTTTGATTCGTATTCTATGGCTAATTGTTAAGAGAAATGTTGAGTTTCAACTCGATTCTTCTAATATTGACGCTTAAAATTTTAAAAAACGTTTTTTTCTTATGGGAACTACGTGTTAAACTTCACGACGATATTCACTGACGATATTTATGAATAAAATTTTAAAAAACTGTTTTTTTCTTATGGGAAATACGTGTTAAACTTCATGGGTCTTGCGGAACCTCTAAATATCATTTTTTTAAACGAATTTATTGTTTTGTGGATTTGAACAAATTTGGGGTGTGAGAGCATGAAAATTCGAAAAAAATTTTTTGGACCACCCCTAGTGTAGGATATCAAAAAAATTAAGAAAAATTAAAAAACATTAACATTTTTTCTTAAATCAATGAGCATGAAAATTCGAAAAATTTTTTTTGGACCACCCCTAGTGTAGGGTATCAAAAAAATTAAGAAAAATTAAAAATAATTACCATTTTTCTTATTTTAAAACAATGAAAGTGAATTTTCTAATTATGTAAAAAGAATATTAAAACTTTTATTTTATCACCAGTTTATTTCTTTGGTTAAGAATTTACACTTCTTAATGAACTATTTCATGCAAATAAAAAATTATAATTATGTGAAAAAAGGGGCTCAAATG
>JBAGKK010484574.1:0-16545 GCA_037177015.1 Euceroptres primus
TATTTTTTTCAAAGAATTAAAATAAATTATCATTATAAATTATAAATTATATATATCTTTGCATATATTTTTTTCAAAGAATTAAAATAAATTATCATTAGAAATTATAAATTAGAATCTATTAAATTAAAATTAAATCAACAAAAGAATTGCCCATATATATATGGGCAATTCTTTTGTTGCTTAGGTTACAGTTTCACACACATTTTTCGAAATAAAATTTTTTGGTTATTTTTTTTGGATATTCCGGTTTTAGTTTATTCGAAGGCACTAAAAAACTTTTCAAAATGAGTTTTCAACTGAAAAAAATTTTTCAATAGAAGCCAAAATATTACAATTTTAAGAGCGTTGGACGTTACACGTTTTCGCCGAAAACAAAAGAATTGCCCATATATATGAGGCATTCCATGCCAAATCGACCACTTTTGACCCTGACCCCTTTTGATTTGGGTGAAACTTTATTATCTTTTTCTACCCCATCGAAAACATTTTTCAGAATTTTTTCAAATTTTTTAAGAAAATTTTAAAATTTCAAACCCAAAAAAAGTTATGGGTTTTTCAAAAAAATGGCTTTTTTTAAATGGCCGTAACTTTTTCAAAAATTGACTTATCATGACGTTTTCTTATCAAATTTTTTTTTAAATGCACTTCTCAGAAAAAAATTTATAAAAATTATACAGATACATCTTCAACGTTTTGTTTTAAATTTTCCGAAGAAACGTAAATTTCGCGATGATTGTCATTTTTAATTTTTTAGAAAAAACTTTGACATTGATGATTGTCATTTTAAATTTTTTTGGAAAAAGCTTTGACATTTTCTGCAAATTCTCTGAAATTTTCATAGGGGGATTTTTATATTTTTTATTTTTTTTTGAATTGAAGAAAAATTTTTTTAACTCAGCTTATTTTTCATAATACTACTCTGAAAATTTTTTATAATGTACAGAGAACTTTAAAATTTGGACAAAAATAATAACAGTAGTAATTAAAAGTGTTAGTCATCGAAAAATTTCAATTTTTTTCGAAAAAGTCAGAAAAAAATAGAAGATAGCCCTGAATAATGTTTTTGTATTTTTTTTCGAAAACTACATTTAAAAACAAAGCAAATGAAAAAAAGTTATGACTTGGCCATTTTTTGACTAAACCATAAGCTTTTAAAAATTTAGAAACTGTTAATTTGGGATGAAATTCGTTTGAATTTTTTTTAATACGTCGCTTTTTTTGTTTAGATACCCAAAAAACATTGTTTATTAAATAATTTTATGCCCAGTAGACATAAATACAATATAACTTTATTTCTTTACACGTTTAAATAATTGATATACTCTAAATTTCTAGAAAGAAAATGTTTCTTTTTCCTTCTTACACTAAGCTGTATTTTTACGTCCAATTACTGATAATTACTTTTGAAATCTGCTTTTTTATAACAAATATTTATTGAAAATTATATTTAATCATAATTTGCATAACGCTATCAAATTAACCGTTTTTTTCAATTTTGCGCTTTGAAAAATGAAAAATTTCGAAAATTGGGGAGTTATTGTTTGAGAACTTATAATTTGTGACATCTGTGTGCATTTCTATCAGAAATGAAATGATTTAAAGCCATTTATAGAAAAATCGACAAACTCCATAGAAATCTCGACATCTCGCATAAAATTATTTAATAAACTATGTTTTTTAGGTACGTAAACAAAAAAAAGTGGCGTATTAAAAACAAATTCAAACGAATTTTATCCCAAATTAACTGCTTCAAAATTTTTAAAATTTAAAATTTCAAAATTTTTTCCTGACTGTTTAGTCAGAAATAGGCCAAATCATAAATTTTGTTTTTATTTTCTTTGTTTTTAAATGTAGTTTTCGAAAAACAAATACAAAAAAATTATTTATTATCTTCTATTTTTTTGTCTTTTTCGAAAAAAATTGAAATTTTTCCGATGACTACCACTTTTAATTATTATTATTTTTTTTACAAATTTTAAGGTTCTCTGTACATTCTAAAAAATTTTCAGAGTAGTGTTATGAAAAATAAGCTGAGTTACAAATTTTTCTTTCAATTAAAAAAGAAAAATAGAAAACGAGAAAATCCCACTCTGAAAATTTCAGTAAATTTGCGGAAAATGACAGAGTTTTTCATAAAAAAAAAAGATTAAAAATAATAATCACCTCGAAATTTTCGTTTTTTTTGAAAATTTAAAAAAAAACTTTAAAGATGGATCTGTATAATTTTTATAAATCTTTTTCTGGAAAAAGCATTTAGAAACAAAAATGTTGAGAAAAAACGTGTTTAGGAAATGAAAAATATTTTTATTTAAGGAGGTAACTGCACAATTTTACTTGTTCAGTTGTAAAACTACTACCTTTCACTCAAATTGTCATTACTTTTTCTTTTTTTTCACAAGATAATCAATAATTCAATTCATCATCGTGATAAAAATTTAACTTATTCAAAATCCATCAAATTTATTGAGTTCGAATCCCTAGAAACAATTTTAAATAATTAGTTTGCACTTGACCCAATTACATCGTTGCCTTGACAACGGAGTGACAACACTGACACACAATAATAGATAAAGTTTAATTATTTATTTTTTATTGAAGAATTGAACCAATTTCTTAAGCAATTATTTTTTAAAATTATTTATCAATTCGTTTAGGAAAGATAGACGTATTTAAATAAATGCTTACTAAAAGAAACATAACGAAACCTTTTCTAATCAAAATTCCCTTTAGAGGAGAACTTTTAAGGCCTCGTTTCCCTGAAGTAATTTTTTTTTCTTGCCAGATCGTCGATGTCTAATTAATTGATGTTCGGTCATTGTTTTCTTTGGCCCCACAAACTGGCCTCTCGTGACGCCGTTCGTACATCGTAAAGTGGTCGTGTCACATCTTCCTGTCGGCATTCCATGGATGACAATTTAGTAAAAAATAGTGGAGAAATAAATTTATCTGGTGGTCTCAGGCTGGAAAAAAGTCGGGCAGGCCCTTTGACTCTCTCAGCGAATTAATTGATGATTAAGCCAAGTCTGGAAGTCGATTGAAATTACTATAAAATCAAATTCAATCACTATACAAAGTTGCAAAAAAATATTAAATCCTCTAAATCTTTTAAAAAATTTTTATTCAGATTATTCCAGTTTGTCCTCTACTGCTAACAATAATTATGGATCTTTATTTTCCCACTTTCTGTTTTTTGCCCCTGTCACGAAACTTCTTACTCCTTCCAATTTTTGAATCCGAAGAAAAATAATAAGCGTAAAATATATTTCGTGAGACTTCAAATGATTTTACTCATTCAATTTTTTGAATCAGAAGAAAAATAATAATCTTAAAATATATTTCATGACACTTCAAATGATTTTACTCATTCAATTTTTTGAATCAGAAGAAAAATAATAATCGTAAAATATATTTCGTGAGACTTCAAATGATTTTACTCATTCAATTTTTTGAATCAGAAGAAAAATAATAATCGTAAAATATATTTCATGAGACTTCGAATGATTTTACTCATTCAATTTTTTGAATCAGAAGAAAAATAATAATCGTAAAATATATTTCATGAGACTTCAAATGATTTTACTCATTCAATTTTTTGAATCAGAAGAAAAATAATAATCTTAAAATATATTTCATAATTTAAATGGCTGCAAGTTACTTAAAATGGGATAAATCCTTAAGGCTTTTATTTTTATTTTCATTGGAATTTCAACTGCCATATTTTAAAGTCACGTGACAAAGTGACTTCAAGTGAACTCAAGTGGCTTCATGATTTTTAAAGTGGCTCCATGTGAAATTAAGTAACTTCGAGTGATTCTATGAGACTTCAGATGACTTCAAGTTGTTTCAAGTGATTTCAAATCACATAAAAGAAGCTTCGAGTCTAAAATAACTTGAAAACAACTTCAGGAGGTTTTTAGTAACTTTGTGAAACTCCAAGTGACTGCATGTGACTTTAAATGATTTCAAATGACTTAAAATGGTTTCACAGGACTTGACATGATTCAAACTCAATTGAAATGACTTTAAGAGAATTCAAATTACTCTATTAGTCTTTGAATGACTTCATTAGACTTCAAATAACTCTGTATGATTTCAATTAACTTCCCGTGACTTCAGATGACTTTAAATGACTTGAAATGACTTCAGCTCGTTTCATAAGACGTCACATGATTTAAACACAATTCAAATGGCTATTCAAGAGAATTCAAGTTACTCCATGGGTCTTCGAATGACTTCAAATAACTCTGCATGTTGTCAATTGACTTCCAGTGAATTCAAATAACTCTGCATGACTTCAATTGACTTCCAGTGAATTCAAATAACTATGAATGACTTCAATTGACTTCCAGTGAATTCAAATAACTATGAATGACTTCAATTGACTTCCAGTGAATTCAAATAACTATGAATGACTTCAATTGACTTCTAGTGAATTCAAATAACTTGCATGACTTCAACATATTTCCAGGAAATTCAAGTGACTTTAAATGCCTTAAAATCACTTGAAGTCACTTCAAATGATTTCACAAGATTTTACATGATTCAAGATCAATTTAAATGCTTTTCAACAGAATTAAAGTTACTCCATGAGTCTTTGAATGACTTCATGAGGCTTCAAATAACTCTGTATTATTTCAATTAACTTCCAGTGAATTCAAATAACTTTGCACGACTTGAATTGACTTCCAGTGAATTCAAGTGACTTTAAATGATTTGAAGTGACTTCAAGTGGCTTCATAAGACGCCACATGATTCAATTATAGTTTGACCAAGCTCTTTTTCAGATATTGTTCAAACTTCAATTAAAAAAAAATAATTAAAATTTTTTGACCGGAACTTTTTCTATATATTGTTACAAGCCTAGGACTAAACAAAAAAATAGGTTAAATTAGATAAAAGCAACAACGGTTAACAAAAAGCAGTTAACTTGGAAAAAAGCAATAACGGTTGTAAAAATGCCAAATTTCCAGTTTTTGGAAAAAGCGGCAAACGAAATAAATCAGGGTTTTCTCAATAATTAAAACTTTTCACTTTTCTTTGCTCCGGATGTTTGATAAGAGTCTCCTTGTTACAAAAAAACGTTTACCAGGCTGCAGGATTAATTAAAAATATTAGTTAACTTCGAAAAAAGCATCAACGATTGCAGAAATGCCAAATTTTCACTTTTCGGAAAAATTAACCCACAAAATAAATTCGGGCTTTCTTAATAATTAAAAATTTTCACTTCTCTTTGCTCCGGATGTTTGATAAAAGTCTTCTTGTTACAAAAAAGCGTTTATGGGGCCGCAGGATTAATTAAAAAAATCAGTAAACTTAAAAAAAAGCAACAACGGTTGGAAAAATTTCCACTTTTTAGAAGAAGTGACCCAAGGAATAAAATCGGGGTTTTCTCAATAATTAAAATTTTCTCTTTTTCTTTGCTCCTAATGTTTGATAAGAGTCTCCTTGTTACAAAAAAAAGTTTATCGGACCGTAGTATTAATTAAAAATGTCAGTTGACTTAGAAAGAAGCAATAACGGTTGCAAAAATAATAAATTTCCTCTTTGTGGAAAAATTGGTCAACGAAATAAAATCGATGCTTTCTCAATAATTAAAATTTTCTCTTTTTCTTTGCTCTGGATGTTTGATAAGAGCCTCCTTGTTACAAAAAAACGTTTTCTGGGCCACAGGATCAATTAAGAATATCAGTTAACTTGGAAAAAAGCAATAACGGTTGTAAAAATGCAAAATTTCCAGTTTTTGGAAAAAGTGACCCACGAAATAAATCAGGACTTTCTGAATAATTAAAATTTCCAATTTTTCTTTACTCCGGATTTTTCATAAGAGTCTCCTTGTTACAAAGAAATGTTTACCGGGCCGCAGGAACAATTAAAAAATGGATTAAAATATCAGTAAACTCAGAAAAAAGCAACAACGGTTGAAAAATACCAAATTTCTACTTTTTGGAACAAGTGGCCCTGAAAATAAATTCGGGCTTTCTTAATAATTAAAAATTTCCACTTTTCTTTTCTCCGGGTATTTGATAAGAGTCTCCTTGTTACAAAAAAACGTTTTCTGGACCGCTGGATCAATTAAGAATATCAGTTAACTTGGAAAAAAGCAATAACGGTTGTAAAAATGCAAAATTTCCAGTTTTTGGAAAAAGTGGCCCACGAAATAAATCAGGACCTTTTTAATAATTGAAAATTTCCAATTTTTTTTACACCGGATATTTGATAAGAGTCTCCTTGTTGCAAAGAAACGTTTACCGGGTCGCAGGATCAATTAAAAATATCAGTTAACTTGGAAAAAAGCAATATCGGTTGTAAAAATGCCAAATTTCTAGTTTTTGGCAAAAGTGGCCCACGAAATAAATCAGGGCCTTTTTAATAATTGAAAATTTCCAATTTTCTTTACTCCCGATATTTGATAAGAGTCCCCTTGTTACAAAGAAACGTTTACCGGGTCGCAGGATCAATTAAAAATATCAGTTAACTTAGAAAGAAGCAATAACGGTTGCAAAAATGCGAAATTTACACTTTTTGGAAAAAGGGGCCAATGAAATAAAATCTTCAATAGACTTCCAGTGACTTCAGATAACTCTGCATGACTTCTAGTGACTTCAGATAACTCTGCATGACTTCCAGTGACTTTAAATAACTCTTCATGACTTTATAAGACTTCAAATAACTCTTCATGATTTCATGAGACTTTAAATAATCCTTCATGACTTCATGAGACTTCAAAGAACTCTTCATGACTTCATGATACTTCAAATAACTCTTCATGACTTCAAGAGACTACAAGTAACTCTTCATGACTTCATGAGACTACAAGTAACTCTTCATGACTTCATGATACTTCAAATAACTCTTCATGACTTTATGAGACTTCAAATAATTCTTCATGACTTCATGAGACTTCAAGTAACTTTTCACGACTTCATGAGACTTCAAGTAACTCTTAATGACTTCATGAGACTTCAAACAACTCTGTATGACTTCATGAGACTTCAAATAACTCTTCATGACTTTATAAGACTTCAAATAATTCTTCATGACTTCATGAGACTTCAAGCAACTTTTCACGACGTCATGAGACTTCAAGTAACTCTTAATGACTTCATGAGACTTCAAACAACTCTTTATGACTTCATGAGACTTCAAATAACTCTTCATGTTTTCATGATACTTCAAATAACTCCTCATGACTTCATGATACTTCAAATAACTCTTCTTTACTTCATGAGACTTCAAGTAACTCTTCGTGACTTCATGAGGCTTCAAAGAACTCTGTATGACTTCATGAGACTTCAAATAACTCTTAATGGCTTCATGAGACTTCAAACAACTCTTCATGACTTCATGAGACTGCAAGTAACTCTTTATAACTTCATGAGACTTCAAACAACTCTATGACTTCATGAGACTTCAAATAACTCTTCATGACTTCATGATACTTCAAATAACTCTTTATGACTTCATGAGACTTCAAATAACTCTTCATGACTTCATGAGACTTCAAATAACTCTTCTTTACTTCATGAGACTTCAAGTAACTCTTCGTGACTTCATGAGACTTCAAACAACTCTGTATGACTTCATGAAACTTCAAATAACTCTTAATGACTTCATGAGACTTCAAACAACTCTGTATGACTTCATGAGACTTCAAATAACTCTTCATGACTTCATGAGACTTCAAATAACTCTTCATCACTTCATAAGACTTCAAACAACTCTATATGACTTCCATCGATTTAAAGTTACTTTAATGACTTCCAGTCACTTTAAATGGCATTCAAGAGTTCATCTCTTCTCACGTGACTCTTTTATCTATGAATATTGCAGGTGCAGTTCCTAATCTAAAAGTGTCCTCAAGTGTAATGGAGAAGGTGCAGCATTTGCAGCAATCTCTTTCTGAAATTGGCTCCTCAACCGCGAAAATTTATGTTGTCGAGTATTTTCTCCTCCCTAACAGTATACCTCTTTCCCCTCCTCTTCTCAGCTCACCCACCTTCACCCCTTTACTCCTTTAGTTTCGTCCTGTTCTTTCTTACCTTGGGAAATGTCCCCGGAGGCGACGTTTTAGCGACCGACTCAAAGCCACCGAGTTGAGAATCCCGAAGGGCCAAAGAAAGGCGTGACTCAACTCCGAGTAATGAATTGCCAGTGAGATGATAGAAGACTGAGGTGAAAGAGAGATAGAGTTAAAAGGGGTTGGAGAAAAAGGGAAAAAGGAAAAAAAAAGAGAAAAAAGTTATTTCAGACGGAAGTTTCCGGCTGGTGTACTTTGAAACAAATATACCGAGTTACACATATCCTCAGGGTCGGATGAAAAAAAACACATTGTGTCTTTTCATTTTTTATTCAAGATTTTTCTTGTCTGTTCTTTGAAAGTTTATATCACTTATAGGTAATTTATGTAGGCGATTGTGTAATGAAATTTTGAGGTGGTGATAATCAGCTGTTCTACAAAAGTTCGGCCATTTTCATATTTATCACGTGACTAACAAGATGGCAGTTGTCTCTCAAAACAATTGATTAACAGCGAATATTAAATATTAAATATTTAATATGATATTTAATATTAAATATTTAATATAATATTTAATATTAAATATTTAATATAATATCGTACCTAGGTACAATTGTAAAAACTTATTTATAAGTATACAATGGAATAAAACTACTACTACTATTTAATATAATATTTAATATTAAATATTTAATATAATATTTAATATTAAATATTAATTATAATATTTAATATTAAATATTTAATATTAAATATTTAATATAATATTTAATTTTAAATATTTAATATAATATTTAATATTAAATATTGAAAAAAGTATTTAATCTAAATTATTTAAAAACTTTCACATTTTTGCTCTTGCAAAAACTAGATGAGAAACAAATATATTTAATGTAGATTATTTAAAAATTTTAACATTTTTTGTCTTTTGCAAAAACTAGATGAGAAAAAACTCTGAAATTGTTGAGGAGTTCGTGTTGTGTCCTTTCATCATTTTTTTTTTTAGTTTTCTTTTACAAAAATTGTAAAAGCCATTTTTTGTAATGGGGTGAAACATCATTACTTTGATTCAAACAAATCTTTATTTAAATTATTTTTTATTTAAATTATTTCTTATTTAAATTATTTTTTATTTAAATTATTTTTTATTTAAATTATTTTTTATTTAAATTATTTCTTATTTAAATTATTTTTTATTTAAATTATTTCTTATTTAAATTATTTTTTAGTTAAATTACTTCTTATTTAAATTATTTTTTATTTAAATTATTTCTTATTTAAATTATTTTTTATTTAAATTATTTCTTTTTTAAATAATTTTTTATTTAAATTAGTTCTTATTTCAATTAATTTTGATTTCCAACTACACGAACAATTAGAAAACACTCTAATGAATTTATATTCAAAATTTGAATAAGTTCGTAAAAAAATTTTTTCACGCTCATAAGCGATGTCTATCGCTGTAATGTGAAACGACAAAAAACGAATGGGAATGAAAAAAAGTAAAGGGAAAATGGCAAGTTTCAGCCAGGAAAGTGAGATTGCTGGACGCTTCTGAACATTTTTTTTTTCTGCTTCTACGAAACGTCGAGTAATTGACGCTTTTGTCTCGACAGCAGGAAAATAATCCCGAGATTTTAGATGTATCTGGCACCCCTCTTTATTTCTTCTCTGGATTCTTTGTTATCCACTATTTTTAGTTCATTCATCTTTTCCATGTTCTTTCTAATTTTTCCCTTTCATTTCTACTTTGACACTTTATATTTTATACTCTACACTTTATTTTATCATTTTATATCCTATTCTTTTTCCTCTTTTATCTCCTTTACTTATCTTATTTTCTCCTTCGAGAGGTTGACAATACGACCAATCGAGTGTACTAACTTCAAACCTCATGACTTTGACTTCAAACCACTTCAGGTGATAAAAATCACTTTATACCACACTAACCTCAAAATCTCAACTTTGACATGATTTTTCGGCTCTCGTGGTATAAAATACTGTTCGATACTTGTATGAAAGGTGATTTTTAGCGCACTTGACTTTTCTCACTCGCTTCGCTCGTGCGAAAAACGTTTCGTGCGCTAAATAATCACCTCTCACACACGTATCGAAATGTACTATTATGTGATTTTAAGTAAAAATAAATTATATATTTTTTTTAGAAGAAAGTTTTTTCGATTTGATGAAATTACGTGGGAAATATAACTCAGGCCAGATGTCAGTACGGTGAAAGCATTTTTCCCAGGGGTTTTAACAGTCGCATTTCCGGAACAATCGTCATTAATTAGTAAGACAGGAGAAAGGGGATGGAAAAAAGAATTGTGAGTCGTAAAAAGCTAATCGTAGATTACTCTGAGTTACGCCTATTCGCATGTTCCATTCACAATACTCGTAAAATACGTGACTTAGTGCCACGCGTGGATCGGAAGCCACAACGAATATTAAATTATTTAATATCAGAGGGAGTTCTCCAAGAATTAGTTAAGAGACTTTTTTAGCATCTTACCTCGATTGAATGGTTGGTATTAATATTTAATAGACAAAAATAAATAAATAAATATTATGTACAGGGAGGATATAATTTAAACTCCCGACAAAAACGGGAGTAAAAAACATGCCGTATAAAGAATAATGTTAGAAACAACATTTATGAAATTAAAATTTTTAAAAATCATAAAAAAATCATAAAAAAATCATTTAAAAAATCATAAAAATATCGCAAATGAAAATCATGGAATCAATGACATTTGTCAAATAAAGTAAAATCATTTTTTATTGCAAATAAAAGAAATGAAATCACTGAAATTTGCCAAATAAAATGAAATAATTATTTGTGCAAGAAAGTAAAAACCAAAACATCCAAATAAGTTCAGAAAGAAAATTTTGACGTGCCTACGTTCTTTCTAAAGTGACGCCTAGTGGGAAAAAAGCACTTTTTTGGGGCAAAAATCAGACGACTCCTCAAATCTCAACGGATCAGAGCTTTTTTTAAAAAAATACTCATGAAGGATCGTACTTTAACGTAGAGGTGCACGTTTTTTGAATTTGTTATTTAATAATTTATTATTTAACTTAAAAATTGCAATTGGTTATATTTAGGGTATTTACTTTGCCCTATTCATTGATATTTATGCAAAAAGGTATAGAATTAGTAAATATACTTTTGTTTAATCAAAATGTAACTTGTATCCTGCAAATATCCTGCATTTTGTTAATTGTTATAAACAAATTAATGCATATAACTGTTAACGTACAGCCCACGAATATTGACCGATTTGGACGTAAAAAATTTGAAGTAAAAGCTATTAAAATTTTCCAGAGAGTTGTCGAGCCTTATTTTTTATTTAGTTTTTCGATTTTTTTATAAATAAACAAATATGACGAAAAAAATGATCATTTTTTCTATTTGACGTTCCCGGTGCTCGTCAATTATAGGAAAATTGTTGAAATCGCCTACGTTTCATAGAGTAACATTAGCTAAAGATGTTCCATCATGATACAATAAACAAAAAAATTTTTATAAACAAATTATTTGTTGAAGGTGTGTTTTCTATAATTTTCAATAATTTTACGTTTCTTTAAGTTATATTGCCAGAAATTTGAATAGAAACAATATTATAATAGAGAAAATTTCTCTTGAGATTATTTTTAATATTATTAACAAATTTAATAAACAAATGCATTATTCAGGCATTTGTCGACAGAAAAATTCGTTTTTTCCAAATTTTTAAAATTTTTTAATTCAAAGTTCTTTAAATTATTAAATTAATTAATTAATTAATTAAATTATTAAAGGAACTTCTTGATAATTTCAGCAAAATTCATAAATTGTTAATATAACTTTATGATTTTTTATGATTAAAACTTTATGATTTTTTTTTTAAATTTAATAAACAAATGCATTATTCGGAGATTTTTCGACGAAAAAATTCGTTTTCTTAAATGCCAGTCCTTTAATTGGGAATTTCATGTTAATTTCAGCAACACTCATAATTAGTTGATAAATTTTATGTTTTTTTTTTAAACAAATTTACTAAACAAATGCATTATTCGGGCATCTGTCGACAATGAAATTCTTTTTTTTTTCAATGTCAGTCTTTTTAGTAGGCTGCATCTTAATAATTGAACTTTGATTACTCTATTAATTTTTTTGTCATACAATTTATCAAATAATCATGAATGTTCCTTAAATTATCATGAAGTTCCCAATTAAAAGAAATGACATTGACAAAAACAAATTTTTTCGTCGACAAATGCCCAAATAATGCATTTTTAAATTAAATTTGTATAAAAAATCATACAATTTATCAACTAAGTATGAGTATCGATGAAATTACGATGGACTTCCCAATTAAAAGGAATAACATTGAAAAAAAAACGAATTTTTCCGTCCACAAATGCACAATTGTTGCTGAAATTATTATGAAGTTTCCAACTAAAGGACTTGAATGAAAAAAAAACGAATTTTTTCGTCGACATATGACCGAATAATGCATTTTTTTATTAAATTTGTTTTAAAAAATCATAAAATTTATCAACTAGTTATGAATGTTGATGAAATTATTATGAAGTTGCCAACTAAAAGGACTAGCGTTGAAAAAAAACGAATTTTTTCATCGACAAATGACCGAATAATGCATTTGTTTATTAAATTTTTTTTAAAAATCGTAAAATTTATCAAAAAATTATGAATTTTTCTGAAATTATCATAAATTTCCTAATTAAAGGAACTGACATCGAAAAAAACAAATTTTTCTGACGACAAATGCCTGAATAATACATTTGTTTGTTAAATTTGTTTATAATATTAACAAGGATAATTCTAAGAGAAATTTTCTCCATTATAATATTGTTTCTATTCAAATTACTTGCAATATAACTTAAAGAAACGTAAAATTATTTAAAATTATAGAAAACACACTTTCAACAAATAATTTGTTTATAAAAATTTTTTTTGTTTATTATATCAGGATGTTTATTATATCAGGATTGTTTATTATATCTTTAACTAATGTTAATCTATGAAACTTAGACGGTTGCAACAATTTTCTCATTATTGACGAGCACCGGGAACGTCAAATAAAAAAATGGCCATTTTTTTCGTCATAATTGTTTATTTATAAAAAAATCGAAAAACCATTCTAAAAATTAGGCTCGACAACTCTCTGGAAAATTTTATTAGCTATTTTTTCAAATTTTAACTTCCAAATCGGTCAATGTTTGTGATTTGTACGTTATTTTGAACCAAAAAAGTAATTTTTTTTCCACTGTGCGTCTGTTGTTTTGTTACATTGGCTTTAGACTAAAAAAAGGAAATAGACCCAAAATTTTTTCCATGAATTTTTTTTGACTTGTTTTGGATTTTGGAATTTTTGCACAATTTTTTTGTTGGATTTGTTTTGGATGTTTGAATTTTGAATTTTCTTTCAAAAAATGCTTTATGACTTTCTTGCACAATTTTTTTTTGTTGGATTTGTTTTGGATGTTTGAATTTTTACTTTCTTGCACAATTTTTTTTTGTTGGATTTGTTTTGGATGTTTGAATTTTTACTTTCTTGCACAATTTTTTTTGTTGGATTTGTTTTGGATGTTTGAATTTTTACTTTCTTGCACAAACAATTTTTTTGTTCGATTTACTTTGGATGTTTGAATTTTTATTTTCTTGCACAATTTTTTTATTGGATTTGTTCTGGATGTTGGAATTTTAATTTCTTGGACAAACAATTATTTCATTGGCAAATTTCAGTGATTTCATTTCTTTTATTTGCAATGACAAATTATTTCACCTTATTTGGAAAATTTCATTAATTTCATGATTATAAAATAATATATAAAATAATATAAAATAATAATATCGCATTTGCGATATTTTTTAATTATTTCTTTTTTAGATTTTAATTTTATAAAGGGTGTTTCAAACATTGTTCTTTATTTGACTTTATTTGTTCTTTATTTGACGGCATGTTTTTTACTCTCGTTTTTCCGGGAGTTTAATTTCGTAAGATTTCATTTATTTTTTTTTAAATAAGAAAGTTTTTTTAAAGAAAGAAAGTTTTTTTTAAATAAGAAAGCAATATATTTGTTAATTTTATTTATGTTCTTATAATATACAAGATATAAAATTATTGTTTTTTGAATAAAAAAGCTTTATCTCATCTTATAATTTATCTTTTGGGTCCATTCAAAACAGAATTTGTTGGTCTTTCAACCTAACAAAATTAAATAATTTCTGTTTCCGTTTATCTAAAAATTTGATTGCGTAAATACCAAATAATTTATTAAATTTGAGATCTGTTTTAGCAGTGCAAACAAAACAGGATAAATTTCAACAGCTGGATTTGATTTAACGAAAGTGGGAATCAAAAGCACTGACTGCTCAACTGTTGGAGACTCAAGAAGTGATATATCGGACTAAGGATTAGGAACAAGTTTCCCGCGAAGTTGGTAATGTTACACCGAGTTGATTCCATTGTTTATGGCACAGCTTCTCTCTGCTGCACCAGATAACGCAGTCAAGAAGTAGTGCAATATCACAGGTCACCTGACATGAGGACACAGACCGGTGACAAAACGTAAACAGAGACCTAACTCTCCAATAAACTGCTTTTGACTTGACAAGGTCGGGGTTGGTATTTAGAAGCTTGCAAATAACTTTTAAGTTAAATAATAATAATTTGATAATAATAATTTGTAATAATAATAATTGTAATCAAATTTGTAATAATAATTGTAATAAAATCTGTAATCTCGAAAACGAGACGAGAACGAGAATCTCGTTCGAGTAAAGTTTCGTCTCGTTATGATAAGTGCCATGTTTGAAGTTTTAATGTCGATGTTTTAATGACGATATTTTTAAAAAATTTGGAAATTCTCGTTATGCATCTTTATTAATAATCGATTCTGGGGTTCACCCAAAAACCATAAAATCTGTTTAACCAAACTGAAACCATAGGGATGAAATTTACAACCCAAAATGATAAAGATATTTTTAAAAGAAATCTTGGAATTACAACTCCAAGAGGTGTTTTTTGGGATAAAAAGATATTCAGTCCAAATTGAAAAAGGTAAAAAAAACAGAAGCATTTTAGAATTTAGAAAATTATTATTACTACTAATAATAATCTATAAGTGTTTGCAGCTTTCTGTTCGCAGCATGAACTTGGTTCGCAGAGATGCTTTTATTGATTTATTATTTTATATTTTGAGATTGGTTTTTGTATATAATAATAATAATCCGTTCGCAGTGTGAAGTTGCTCCCCAATTGATAATTGTTGTGATGTTGACGTTTTTCAATTGTTTTCAATAATAATTTTAATTTGTTCACCTGATTTTAAAATTAAACTAGATCATTTCGCGCTACGGGTGCTAATTATTTCCTCTCTGATGCATGGTTTCTTAATTTTGATATTTAATAATCCTAAATCTTTAAAATTAAAAAATAAAATAAAATTAGAATTTCTTAAATTTGGATATGAGTCAACTATGAAGCAATGACATTACTAAAAAACGATATTTAACAATTTCGAAATAACTAAACATTTTTAACCCTAGACAGTTACAATGGGTTAGTATGACCCGGAAACTTTTTTTCTTCTGAAACTGTCTTATTATTATCTTCTAAACTGTCATTTCTAACTAAGAAAATTAAAGAAATAATTTAAAATTTTTACTTTCTTGCACAAACAATTATTTCATTGGCAAATTTCAGTGATTTCATTTTTTTTATTTTCGATAACAAATTATTTCACTTTATTTGAAAAATAATAACAATAATAATAACAACAATAACAAAATAATAACAATAATAACAACAAGATAATAACAATAATAACAAAATAATAAAAATAATATTACCCAAATAATAACAAAAATAATAACAAACATTATTTCATAATTTGACTTTGATACTGTACAGAAAATTCCGATAGGGGAAATCTTTATTATTCAGAATCAATAAAAACCTGAAAATTGATTTTTCGGTCGTAAGGCTGGTTCCACGTCAAATATGAAAATCAATAAAAACCTGAAAATCGATTTTTCGGTCGTAAGGCTTCGTTCCACGTGACATAGAAAACATGGCTTTTAAGGATGTTTTTTCCCGAGCAGTTAATTTGAAAATTAATCAATATTCATCTTGAATTATAAAATTAACAAAAAAGAGCTTTTTTAATTCCAATGAATTTTAAAAGAGAAACATTTACATAAAATAAATATTATGAGTTTTAATTGTTAATTTAAAAGTAGTTATTTGTCTTTTTTCCTTCGTCTTCGACAAAAATCGTAATTTTCATTCAATTTCAATTCTCAACGGCTCATTTTGTTCCTTTAAAGATCGTTTACTGTTAGCACGTTTTTTTATTAAAACTTGTAATTTAATTTGAAAGTTCATTAACTGTAAAATTTCTAAATAAAATAATTTTAATAAAAAAGTACAAAATAGAACCGTAAAGGATCTTTGGAACAAAATGAGCTGTTGAGAATTGAAATTGAATGAATATTTTTTACGTTTACATTTTACGTT
>JBAGKK010484585.1:0-16543 GCA_037177015.1 Euceroptres primus
ATAGTTTTTGCAAAAAACGCAAAAAAAGTAATCAAAAGTGGTAACAGCAAGATTTTGTTATAAACAATTATTTGTTTGTCAATGGCAAAAGACGTATTTAGAGATATGCTGGTGCCCCGTACTATTATACCTTTAAGATGTTGAGACGTCCTTGCCTTTTTCCCTCTCAGCTGTTAAAATGCGGCCCTTGCTTCTGATGTCCCCATTGTTGTGAAATAGATACTTTTTTTCTAACACTTTTTAGTGTTGTGTTTTTTTTTAGTGTTTAATGTTTAATGTTTTTTTTAGTGTTTAATGAGCGTAGCCACCACACGGTGGCTACGCTCTTTAAATCCAGAAATATTCTTAAAGGATTATCTCGCGAAATATGGATCTAATTTCATTTTTTTAAAGTGTACTTCAATCATGTTACAAAACTGCACATTTTAAGCCATAAAACAACTTGTTATCATTATTATTTCCAAGATGATATGTTTGTGGAAAACGATCTGTAAATAGTAAACAATTTCATATTTCGAAATTTCGAAAACTGCGCCTTTCTAGACACCTTAAGGAGCGTCTGTGAATTTTTTCAGATTTTTTAAGACATCCAGCTCGTTTTGAGAAGCCTCGAAAGTCGAGGCTTAAGAAAAGTGCCTCCAAAACCCTGTTTTTCAGCACGTTTTACATCAGCGCTATTGTAAAAATTTTTTTAGAACATCATTATACATATCATTCAATTCGGGAGACTTTAAGCTTTTACGTGTACCTGGCTAGAATATTCTGCGATTTTTCTTGAACGAGTTGCGAGCGATCAAAGTGAGGGTCGCGTACTTTTGACGCCGACTTTAGTACAAAAACGTCCTTACATAAAAAGATATCGCCGTCGCTGTTTCAAGATTCCGCAAGAACGTTGTATGTCCATCACATACAGTCCGGGCGATAACAAAATTTTTCACGTATGATTTTCTACCGGCTAAAGCTTGGAGTGTGGGTTATTTTTCATGTGAAACTTACATCCCCCCCACCAGTTATGGCATATTTGTTTTTGCAATTGAAATTGTTAAATAAATGGATGCCTTTTGTATCATAGTCTAGCGTTTGGCTGATATTTGTGGACTAGTAATTTTTACTGAAAAACTTCAAAAAGTTATCTTGTCAGGCTGTTTGCACGGTTTCAAGATGGCGCTAAAGTCGGCCAATATTGTTAACTTTTTTTTGGGCCGTGGGGAGGTGGTGTATCATAGTCTATCTTCTGGCAGTTTGTGGACTAGTTAGTTTTACTGAAAAACACTCGAAAATCAACTTGCCACACTCTGCGCGGTTTCAGGATGGCGTTAAACTGGGCCGAAAGTAAACTTCCGGGGCAGTAGAGTTCAAAAATTCTCGGTAATTTATTTTTTATCCTTTTCTTTTCCATAGCGCCATCTTTGTCTAGAAAAAGATGGCGCTATAGAGAAGAAAATGATAAAAAATAAATTACCGAGAATTTTCTAACTCTACGGGGGAGTCGGTGTTTCGGCTGACTTTAGCGCCATGCCATCAGTAAAAATTACTAGTTTACAAACAGCCAGACGGTAGACTATGATACAAAAGTCATCCATTTTCTTAAAAATTTCAATTGCAGAAATAAATGTCACAACCTAGGGGGGGATGTAGATTGGCACTTCTGTAAGCTTCACATGAAAAATAACCCATGCAAAATGTCAGCTGGTAGAAAATAGTACATGAAAAATGCCGTTTTCTCTCGGATTAATACAGAGATAGTCTAATATGTCCTCATATGACCTAAAAGATGAGCTTATATGATCTCTAATATGAGCTCAAACAATCTCTAATATGAACTAATATTTTTCTTGCTTCGATAAAAAATAATTTATGATGTCGCTGGATGCGTTCGAAAAAAAATTCTTGTTTGCGCTGTAGGAGGCCGTATCAAGATTCGCGATAGTAAATTGTCGCCAAGTAAAACCGCGAATATATTTTCTCGAACGAACACCGTTTCTTGAACGAGGGTGAAGCTTCCATATTTAAAAAGGAAACAAAATTTGGCAATTTGGTACCTCATGGAACGACAATACGCAATTGGTGTCGCCTGGCAAAACTAATTTTCCCTCTTGCCGCTCACTCCGCCCATGGCCTCGTAGATTCGTTTAGGCTACATAGTCAAAATTTAAATTATAATTTTCGCATTTAGAAAGCAGTCAAGTCCCGAAATTGCAGTAATTATATTCACGGAGTTGTAATCTATGAATATAATTAGTGCGATGGGAAAATCTTGATAACTAAAGGGCATCATTCATCTTCTGTCAGAGCAAAAGCCAGTGCTATCACGCTAACAATATAAACATTCACTACACATTTAAACTTAACGGATAAAATGTCACTAGAAAGGACCACAGACTTGCCTGGCACTGAAGTCAAATTTGTTACCGGAAGTTCCTAAGCCAGCTTCACCCCCGGGGTTTTTGGACCTGTATTTTTTACCGATTTGCATCAAACCTTTTGGAATCAATAAAAAAACGCTAAAAAATAAGTTCTACGCATACCGATTATCAATATTTTGTAAACTGGATTTAGCAGGTTCTGAATCCTGAAAAATCATTAATTAGACAGACCTACATCCTACACTAGTGAACTGATTGACACCAAAATTTAAAGAGAAGTCTGTCAGATGAGTTTCTCGATATGTATTTTAGAAAATTACGATTTATCAATTATTTTACGAAAATTTTATTTGAAAAAAGTGAGATCTCTCCAAAATCATCTAAGATACAAAAAACCTCCGCCAAGTAAAAAGTTTTCAGTACCAAGTAATATTAAAGAATATATAACCTTATTTAAATTGGTTATTATTATACTAGAAATTTTATACGCGCGCTAAAGCGCGCGTGAAACGTTCCGTTAGCAAATGTTAAAAGATGGTAAAAGAAAATACTAAAATATATTTTAAGTGAATACAAAAAAATACTATAAGTATATGCATGTATATAGAATTTTTAATACACTTCATTATACAGTTTTCAATTCAGAGGAAACGTATTTAAATATTACTTAAAAATCATTTTCGTCAAATTTTGAGCATACAATTTGAGTATGATATATATATATACACACACACACACACACACAATTTTATGTCTATATTTCTATGTAAGTACATTAAAACAATCAAGATTTGAACATAGTTTTCTACACACACACACACACACACACAAACATTTAAAATATGTATTTGAGTTAATTGTTAATGTTCTTAATCAAACGGTATTATTGAATTAAAAAAGTTAAAAATTAATTAATAAATTTTGACTCATGATTTAATAATTAAAGAAATTAAATTTTTAAAAATTAAATTATTTTCAACTAAAAACACTTAAAATTGTTTGGATTAAATTTTAAACCTTCAAAAATTGTACGTCAAATTAATAGTATTAATAGTTGATTATCTATATATTATTTATACATAATATACAAATTGCTAACTATCAGCATTTGCAAAATTTTAGAATTATAAAAATAAACATATGCACCAATTTAATTTAAAAATCAAGTAAAAAAATTAAAATTATTGAAAACAATTGAAAAACATCAACATTACAACATATATCAATAGTGAAGCAACTTTTCACTGCGAATGGAAACCCATCAAGATTATTATTATATATAAAAACCAATCTCAAAATATAAAATAATAAAAAAACAAAAGTATTTCTGCGAAGCAACTTCATGCTGCGAATACGCGAACCAAATTCATGCCGCAAACAGAAAGCTGCGAACACTTGTAAATTATTATTAGTAATAAGTAAATGAAAAATTAATAAACTAAAGAGAAGAAAAAAATTATTCAAACTTGTCGAGATGTTTTCTGTTTTTATTAATAATCTGTCGCCA
Organism: Euceroptres primus; assembly: GCA_037177015.1. Taxonomy (NCBI): domain Eukaryota; kingdom Metazoa; phylum Arthropoda; class Insecta; order Hymenoptera; family Figitidae; genus Euceroptres; species Euceroptres primus. The sequence goes on from JBAGKK010484585.1 coordinate 3,874, forward strand.
AGTTTTAATAATTTTTTTCTTTTCTTTTCTTTTCTTTACTTTATTAGTTTTTCGTTTATTTAGATACAGTCCGGCGGCTTGTGGTAATATTTCGGATGAATTGGGCACTTCCTGTAAAAAGCTGGATCCATTTTTTTGTAGCCTATGGTTCTAAAGAGGAGGCAGGCCCCATATTAGACCCTAGTACCACGGACGCCATTCTTAAAAGTCGAAGCTGTCAGCTTAAGGAATGACCTAACACTTCATTAGAATAATTTCGCGAAAAATTAAGATATCTTTGTTTTGTTATAGGTAAGACAAAATTTCCTACTATATGAAAAAAATTTGCAATCCAAATTGTAACAGCATTCCATAACCAAGGCTGCATAACGCATATATAATTTCTGTGATGGAAAGACATAAGCGCTTAACTGCTATTTTTATGAAAATTGAGATAAGACCAGCTTTCGATACATTCAGTAATGCTCTTTAAAGTCCCACAACTCTCAAATAATTTGGAGACTTAATTATGCTGAAAATGTTGAATAACATAATCGCCTATCAGCACTTTTGTTAATGCGGAACAAGCGTAACCGCCCAACTGCACTCTGATTTAGGATGACAATTTACGCCTGATAAAAGGGTAAAAAGTCAAACATTTTGAATCGAAAGATTAAAAGAGAAATTAAAATTGTGTATTTAAAGTTTATTATGATTTTTTGATGATATACATGAATGTATTTATATTTTGGAGTCGTACGCAGTTTTTAAAAGTACATTTCTTTATTGGTTCTGTTTGTTGCACTTCACGCACATCTCCTACTTTGTTCATTTCGATATCTTTACAAAAAAAATAAATATGTACAATTATAAAAGGTAAAACTTTACAAATTTGATAACCTACAACTTTTAGGCTAAAATATATTTTCGAATTTTATTCACAACTAATATATGTTTAAATTAATAAACTGAGAAAAAATGTATTTTTGAAAAGAAAAAAAGATTACCTTTTCTTCAGAAATATCCGATTCATATTGTGTAATTAAATCCATCTTGGCTGAGTAACCTTATATTATTGCCATTCATTAACTAGTTCTGTCATCTTAACATTAAACAAACTGAAGTTGATCAAAACTCCTAAAATCCGATTTAATCGGCATAAGCACTTAACTGAAGAGCAGATAAATGATTTTGCTGGGAACATATTGAATTTCACTAAGATATTTTGTTGTGAATTGGACTTTAATTCACTGTTTTTTATACTTGTATCTTTTTTAACTGTGTATCTTTTTTAACTATTTTTAAAATGGTTTCTAATTTTATTTGCGTCTTCGACATGTTATTGAATTATGTTTATTCTGTCTCATTTTAAGCTCTGAAATTTGAATTGTCAATTATTGATTTTCATGACGTCATATTATCAATTGTCTAGCCGGTCTCCTTATCTTTTCGCACACATTCTTACCTTTCGTGTACGTATACACACTTTCATTCATCCTGTCACCGATTTTCGGCAACCTTTCAGTCAGTCCGTGTTCGCCAAGCATCTGGCATTCACTCTTATTTGTCAAATTCACCTTTGTAGTGAAATTAATTGGATTTTTCTTTTTTAAATAAAGACCGCGCTATTCGGCGTCAATGTTATACTAAATTGTGCAATGTCTTTATTGAACTTTGCCTAATATGCCTGTTTTTTCTGCTACGATGATTCAATCGAAAAATAGTCTTTTTCTCGGTCAAAACATCCTTTGATTTTTTAAGAATTTGATCAACATGTTTAAAAAGTACGTTAAAAAATATGACTATAGGCCCAATGTGCAAACTGTTATTTCTCCGATGTGACAGAAAGAACAGAACATAAAACGTTAATTATCTCGAAATCATGACAGGTTGAAATAAGCGCTTATGTCTTTCCTCCACAGATTTAATACAAAATGGCGAGGATAAAATGATGAATAATAAGGAATTAGCCGATGTGAGTGTGTGTAAATATTTTTCTACAGATATTTTAGATTAAATATCTGTAGAATGAACTGACTTTTCAACCCAAATGTAGTTTTCAGGAATGTAAAAACTGGGATACTTTCTTTAGCAAAAGTGTAATTATTGTTGATAATTTTAAGTCAAAAAAAGCACAGTTTGAATTATCATCATTTTGAATTAGGTCTCTTTTATTTCTTGAGGATGGTTTGCCACATTGAGGGGTAGTTTTCGAGGATCGTAGTATTTCATACATTATTTACAGATTCTTTTCATTTCAATGTTTATTTTACCTGTACATAAACATTGTAATAAATAAACGGTTCAATTCTTTAATTTATCTCTATTCTTTGGAGTTGAGTTTTACGTTTAAGGGTAGATTAGAGGAGTTGGTATCTTATTACATTTTTAAAAAGCTCTTTTCCACATTTCAGTATATATTTTCTTTAACGGAAACTCAATATGAACTTATAAAGCATTGAGTAAACTGCTTTTTATTATTGGGGGTTGTTTTTCAAGTTTAAAGACACTTTACGAGGATTGGAACTGATTATCTCTTTTTAGAAGTACTCCATATTTTCATATATATTCTTATCCATTAAATTGAGTCTCAAATAATAACTAGAAAAAATATTTCCTTCTAAGGTGAGGGGTGTTTTTTGTACTTCGGGGTAGTTTTGCGTGAATGGTAGGCAAAATTTTGCAATTTCCGGCCACGTAGAGCCGATGAGCGAGTTGTAATGTTAGATTTCAACTCTTCAGAATCATTTCACCTAAGGTTTGTCAAAGAATCCTACAATAAATTGCGATTTTCAGGAAGTTTTAGCGAAATTCCTGAGTTAACAGCCGCTATTTTTCAAAATGGGATTCATGAAACCAAGGTTCGAAACGCAAAGTGCCTCCACCCTTCAAGAATTTTCTTAAGGATCACAGAACATAAAAATAACTTGACTCCGCTTTTTACGCGAAGTGCATAATTTCATCAGTTAATCCGCCGGACTAATAATAATAACCAATTTAAATAAAGTTATATTCTTTAATGTTACTTGGTACTGACAACTTTTTACTTGGCGGAGTTTTTTGCATCTTACATGTTTTTGGTGATATAAGATACATTCGGAATATTACTGCACTCAATAAAATGTTGATGCGTGAAGAACATAGAGAATAGAAGGAACTTTGTACTGAGCAGAAATTTGTTAGAAATAATTAATTATGTAGATGTTGGCACTAGTCAGCCATTCAAGTTTTGTAGTATGTAGTCTATTCCATAGAGTACAGCATGTAGTGAGAGTGAGAAAGCAGAGAGAAGTAAGCCAGAGGGTCCCAAATCAGAGGATGGTTCCAAATCGGCAAAGGTGTTTTATTAACAGAGGCAAGTACATTGGAGACAAGATATAGTGGGTACATATTGGTGGCGGGATAAAAGAGTCAGCTGGGGAAGGTATCTTATTTGATTGCTGAACAGTAAAGCGAGATAAAGTAGTAAAACGGTAGCTGTAAGAGAAAAAGTATAACAGGAAGAATTACAGAACCCTGTTGAAATGTTTAAAGAAAAGTCTGATCTCAAGAGCGGTTTCCTCGGTGGGGTTGCTTACTAAGTCAAATATATCGAAGTTTTCCGCGTTTGTGTTAGGGTTGATGTCGTGAAAGTGTCTCAGGAGCGCTGGTCTGGGTTCCGAGAGGAGGGAGCAATCCCAAATCAAGTGAGTTAAATTTTATTCCGGGTGTCCACAGCCGCAAGAGGGGTCTTCCACAAAATTCATCCTAGCAAGGAGAAAACCGGTGCAAACGTGGTTCTGAGTCTGTTGATTAAATTTTTGGTGCGTCTGGGTAGGTTCATACCACCAAACCAAGATCGGAGTGTTCGCGCGAGACGTGAGCAAGATATTTACGCCCTAAGATGGGATTCGCAGGGCACCAGGCCTCCAAGCATTAATTTTTAAACTTTACATTGAAGGTACTTTTGTAATCCTGCCAACGGACCATCGAGTAGATTCTAGTCTGCGAGTGTGAGCTATGAACTACAATTTGGCCAGGCTTCTTGTTTCCTAAGATACCGGAGTGAGACGGTATCCAGCTAACGCAGATTACCAAACCTCTGTTAAAGGCACGTCTGCAGAGGGTCTCAATCTTGTACACCAGGTATAAGTAGTTGGAATTATCCAGTCGATCCCTGATGTACATCACCGCGGAACTAGAGTCGGAAAAGATGACTGATAAGGGAATTTTCTTGTTAATAATGTATTTAATCGCTGAGTAAATCGCGTAGAGTTCAGCTGAAAAGATGGATAGATCTGGGTGCTACGGGATGCTACGCTTTACTTGACGAGTAGAAAGCACACCCTACCTTTGTGCAGGGACATGAGAGGGAACCATCGGTAAAGAAATGTGCGTATTCAGGCCACTTCTCAGAGGCCAATCTATGAAATTCCTGATCAGGGTTATGGTGGGATTTAAGGCCCAGGCCGAAGTTGTAGTCGCAAGGAATGTCAAATATAAGGTCTCTCCAGTTACAATCAAAAAAGGAAGGTCGGCTCTTAATTTTAACGGAGTTCATAGTTGGGATAAACGTATGCCTTTTCTATGCTAAAAAAAAGTGTGTGGAATGTGGAAATTACGTAATAGGCAATTTTCAGCTTGGTGCTTTAGAGGCCGGGGGAGGGGGGAGGGGAGAGGAATTGGACTGTCCTTGCAAGAGAGGTTTTTAATGTCGAACCTGTATGTGAGAAGGTTTCTCCGGATGAATAAGTTAGGCTCGTTGACTTCAGACATCAAGATCTATGTGGGCGTAGTCCGCATGCATCCAAGTCGACTTTGTGGAGGAGTGATTTGCTAGCTCAGCCAAAGAGTTGAGATCCCCATTCAAGGTACGCCTTAACAAGATTGCGGTACACAATCATCAGAAGGTCTGGGTCAGCACGTCAGCTGACCCGAGCAAGAGGCCTTAAAATGTTGATAGCTCGGTAAGCTTTTTTACAGATGTGAGTGATGTGCGTCTTCCAAGTTAGGCTGCGGTTCAGAACAATGCTTTGATATTTTACAGTCTCTTCGCAGTTAAAGATTTTGTTCTTGTAGGTTAAGGTAATAATCTGTAGGTCGAGTTTCTTCCTTGAGAAGATATACAGAGAGCATTTTTTAAGGGAACTTTCCAAACCACGATCCTGTAGCTAAGGATGGATCGACTCGATAGCTGTTTTGATTAGGTTAAGAGCTTCGTTAATGTCAGCATGAATGCCATATATCAAGATGTCAGCATACATAATCAGCCGCATTTCTGGGGGAAGGATGTCGTTTATTTTTTAGAAGTAAAGAGGTTGAATAATATGGGGGGACAGCACAGAACCTGTGGCACCTCGACCCCGCAATTACGTGGGACGGAGTCGGAGGATTCGGAGGGAAAATGCACCATCCTCACAAATAGTAAGTGAACAACAAAGTTAATGATTCTGCCCAGTATATTCAGCCTTCTCAGATCTTCCAAGAGTATCCCGGGCAACACGTAATTAAAGGCACCTCTAATTCACGATTGCCAAAGGCCCCAATAATGTCGGTAGCTAGCATGGTAACGCAATCCACGACAGATCTACCTCTTCTAAAACTAAACTGCGTAGAAAGGATAGCATAGACCTTTTCAGACCTACATTCCAGTCTTTTGTAAGTTAGTCTCGAATAGCTTACAGATGACAGAGGACAGAGACAAGGACCTATAGCCAACTTGAGACCTGGCGCTGTGGTAGCCTTACATGAACTTCTAGCTTCATCATATTCTACATTCGAGAAGGGTTCATTCATTGGGTCAAGCTTGTTGAAGACCTGAATGCGTGGGATCAGGTCTTGGATTAGCTTCTCGGGGAAGAACTCATCCTTCAAAGCTTGGATTTCTGGATTGGTCGGTTCGTTATTTATGTTAGTGTTGATGCCTAAGTTCCTGTTAGAGAGGGCTTTAATGGTTCTCCATACCTTGAACATTCCTGCGGCAGGGCCAGGAGAGTGACCGAATGCATGGTATGCCTCTTTTTCAGTTCTTCTCAGGAATTATTTGACTTCAGAATCAATTCTATTATATTAATAAAAATTCTTATCCGACTGGACGTTTAAGTAGGTCTTAAGAGCTAATTTGTGTTTGTTATTAGCTAGGGTGCTATCTTGATTCTATCGGAGGGGTAAGCACTTCTTGCGGGAGCCCTTCTTGGGATCTCGTGTTACACCGTTGGTCTCTAGGCAGGTGAAAATGCAGTCCAGGAAGTTCTGGAAGGTTTCAGCAACCGGTTTACCTGAATCCAATTTTCTGTCAAGGTACGGGATGTTGTTATCAAGATCCCTGGCGAAGGTTTCCCAATCAAGGGCTGACGTGCTGATTCTATGGAAGGAGCCAACAGATTGGCGAAATACATTATCTACAGAAAAGAGTACTGGAAGATGATCCGAGCCATACGAGTCCTGCAAGACCTGAGCCTCGCCCACATGCAGCAGGTTGCTGGAGGCGAAGATCAAGTAAGGATTATTAGCTGTGACATCCGGCTACAGAACCAGAGTTGGGATATTGTCGTTTGTAAGAATCAATGCAGTCTCTGGTGGCCTGGAATAGAGAGCAGCCCTCCTTATTGACCGGGTTGAATCCCCAGCATGGATGAAGAGCATTGAAATCCCCACATAACAATATGTATTTATGACGACTGACCCTATTCATGATAGACTTCCAGGTGTCGCGCGGGATTTTGACATATGGAGGCGTGTAGGCGCAGACTATGGCCATGCTATCATCGTTTCTGTGCACAGAGCATCAAGGTGGTGTTCTGCTAGGAGAGATTCCAGAAGAACCTGTTTAGGGGAAAAAGAAAAAAGAAAAGAAAACTAACCTAAATATAAAAATAAAAATAACAAACGAAGGAAAATAACACAAAGTTTGAGATATAGTCCAGACATCACGTCGAAAAAAAGGGTCTTTTTACCGACTTAACTTCAAAGTGCAGTTTTTTTTTCCTAAAGCGCATCCTTGGGGGCTTCATATTCATACGGTAAGTTTTCTAGAGCAGATGAATTGCCAAACCCAGTTTTTTTTTTTTTTTTGTTGAAAAAGGTGCAGAAATCACATTTGCGGGGATTGTTGTTTTCTAGTGCGTCGGACGGTAAGAAGTGTTTTTAGGAAAAATAAAGTAGATCAAATTCTGCGTCAAAAAATCAATATTCCTTCTTCAATAGATTCCAAATTACGGTCTTTCCAAAAACCTCCAAGTTTTTCCTATTTTGTGCCAAAAACCACTACTTTTCAAAACTGACTCTGTACATTGAATCTTATTAACTTTATGGAAAAGTGTTTCACAGATGGATGAAAGTAGACTCAATTTGCAGTAATTTCAGAAAAGAGCAATGTCCTAGCTCCAATAGGTCATGAGTTAAAGTTTACCATTTTTGGGCTATCTTTAGGGGCAATTGATATGGGTTCAGTTTTTTTTAAATACGTCGTGCCAGGATGAATATACGTTAAAGATACCAGAGAATAAAATAAAGTACATGGAATTCTGCGTAAACAAAAAAAAAATGGAATCTTGTAGTCCGGGGGAGTCTGCGACGTAGGATCCGTCCAGTTGGGAATCGTCGTTTTCCCCGTCTCTCAGCAAGAGGACGTCTCTCAGCGAGAGGCAAGCATATCCAGGTTGGGAGAAGATGCACGGCAGTTCATGATTCCCATAAGGGGGCTGAGTCTCCAATTTCTTGATTGCGTTGAGCCCTCGATCAAGTTAGAATTAGGGGAGAGCGGCTTATCGGGAGTGTCATTAGAGATGATCTGCGATCCAGGTTTGTGTGCTGATGATGCTGTGAAACCAGATGTGCCAGGCTGAGTAGAGTTAGACCCTCTAGCATGCTGTGATATGTGTTCCTGCATTGCGACATGATGTGATGAAACCTTTGGCCCTTAAAGCATCTCTTGACCCGATGGAGAGAAGGGAAGATCTGGAATCCAAAGTTAAGTATAGTGATTACTCTGAGGAGACGACCGACCGCAAGTGACAAATCGTTGAACTCAGTCGGTGAGACGTCTGAGGAGTATCTTCTATGCAGCTCGCGCACCATCTCGAAAACTTCTGGCTCCATATTTCCCATAAGCCATTCCTCAGTCACCTTGGGGTCAACGTCCCTGATATAACATTTTCTATAAATCAGGACTGGCTGGATAAAAAGTTTGTAGCCTGCAATTTTCAGGTCTGAGTAAAGAACCCGGCTATTCGCATCTACGAAGGATAAGCAGCTAATCTTAAGTTGGTTGAGTCCTGGATGATACGATGCTTACCAGGGATGGCCGATGTAATAAGATGGGCTATTTAGATGGGATGATATTTCCCTAGGTGTTGATCTGAGGAAGACTCCATAAAGACTAGAAACGGGGAGGGAGAATCTTCGAAGTATTGGAGCGGGATCTCGCTAGCTTCTATCTGGTTTTTAGATAGCAGATTTGGGTCAGGTCGATTGGAAGAGTTGTCTGGAATGCTTAAGATAGCTGGTGCGTCTAGCAAAGCTAGAAAGGCCAAGGTCAGAGCAGAATCTTTTTGATTAGGTGGGAAACTGGAGGAGTGGGGGCCCTCCTTCGCTGGGCTGATGCTTAGAGCGAATGGTGTTGCTTTCTGTTTTTTGGATTCTTGTGTTTCAGTCGAAGAGGAACTTGAGTTGAGCTCAGACGAGCGAGTTCTCTTGGTACTGATGGAGTTAGCTGGGTTATTGAACCTGGTGGAAGAGGACAGAATCTTCAACCTGGGGTTGGGTTGGGAGTAAATAGCTTGATTGAATTGGTAAATCACCTGGATTTCAGTTGTGGACATAACGCAGATAACACGTGGGGTGGTTATGTTCACCGATTGAACAGATTGAGGGAGTATAGAGAGTGTGATCGTACCTTGAGCGGACCTTCTACGGAAGACACCTCAAGAGCACCCTCATTAGAGAGTTGGTGTTGTGGTTCAGTCCTGTCAGTCGTCGTGGAAGTTACACTTGACAAGTTGATTGGATCGTCCTTAATGTCGACCAGCTGTTCTACTCTCTCCAGGGAGTCGATGATGCTGCTCGTAAGAACAAGTTACGACATGCTCCGAGTTAAACACTATTAATTACCTACAAAATAAGAAAAAAATATGAGTCTAAGAATGTGTGCACTATAGGCACTAAGTACTAAGAAAAGGAAAAAAAAAAGATTAGCAATCTGCAATATCACCGCTACATACCCCGGTGAGAAGAACACAGGTGTGTAGGGCAGGTGCAAAACTACACGCTTTACTAAAAATAGCTATTCTAATGTAAGGGATCACCAGGAAAATGTCCCAGAAAAGCCCTTCAGCATGCAAATAAGTGACGCAAATACATGGATGTAACAGGTTAAATTTGAGGAGGGAAGTAGGCAATCCAGCATGCCCAGTGTGTTATAGATCAGGGTGACTGACTATGTAGCGAGCCGTGAGAACGAAATGCTTTCTTCCTTTCCTAGAGACCTCAAAGTGCACAATTACACATATATTTTCAGAGGTTATTTTGATGTCCTGCGGCCTCTTCTGTTAGAAACCACCTACTGGTATGGTGACGACACTTTAAAGCTGGAGAGAATTTTCCGGAATCCATGTACGGATAAGGCTGTGCGATAGCCTTGATTTTAAGTTGAATGTAACAGTTGAACTGATAGGCTGGCTATATAAATATACGTGTAAATCTTCTACTTATTTCATAATTACAAACTCGTCAAGCCTCCTTAACCCTCTGCTTGGTCAAATGACCTTTATCGTCAAAGCTCGTGAATTCGGTCGCCTGGTGTGGACAATGGGATACACGTTCTATGGCGCTGGAGTGGGGATAAGGTAGCACAGGCAGAGTGTTAATAAATACGTTACGATGGGATGGTTAAAAATACAATGAAACCATTTATTTCATTATTATAAACACGTCAAGCCTCTTAAGTAAATAGGCTCCGATGCGATCGTTAAAAATACAATTAAGTTGCTTTTTTTCATTTCAAAGGTGACAATAGTATATTGCGTAACTAGGGGAGAAAGGCAACGATTTCAACGAGGGCAAAGTTAGCTGCTCGAGCGAAGCGAGGACAGATATTACATGAGTTGATATCGTTACTTCTCCCCAAATCACGCATACAATTTTTCATACACCTAAATTGAAAATTTGACTCAATGCCTGTACAGCGAGGTGAAAGTAACAGTTTCAACCGTAGGGTTGAAAATGTTATGTTCGCCCCGCTGTATGGGCATCGAAAGTCGAATTTTCAGTGTAGGTGTTATGAAAAAGAATAACAAAATAAAAATAAGCACTGTGCATTTTATACATTACCTCCTAAATTACAAAAAGCTTTTTTGAACGCGTCCAATGACCGCATAACCAATTTTTTATCGAAACAAGAAAAACTTTTAGTGAAAAAAATACCTTAATTTGCGTGGTAATTTAATTTTTTTGAGGTGTTTTTTTCAGAGCTCAAATCCTAAAAATAGTGATATGCATGAGTCGAACTGAACCGACTATAATTCGATTCGACTTACCTGAGAATTGAGTCGAAAGATTCGACTCATGATTCACGCGGTGAGTCATGGGTCGAATTTTCGACTCCGACTCACCTGCGAATTTTCAACTCCGACTCACTTGCAAATTGAATCGAATTTTACGAACCAATTCAAGTTAAGATTGAGTCGAAATTTTCAAAACCCACTCGAGTAAAATAATAAAATGCATTTGAGTTTTATTGAATCAACACATTGACATAACCTTAAATTGAAAAAAGGGTCATAAAAGCAGAAAAAACACGGCAATCAATTTCAATCCTATTTTAAAAGAGGCATCAACATATAATAATAATAAATTTGTTTTGACCAAAATTATTTTTCTACTGATAGTTATTTGACATTCGGTGTTTTTTTAAACCTCTTTATAACATATTTTAATTTGTATCCAATCTCAAGAAACAATGACTCGTTTTGTTCTTTGAAAAATTCTATACAATTGTACTTCTTGCAGACTTTTAAGAATAATTTGTTTATTCAACAAATTCTAAACAAATTGTTTCTATTCAAATTCTTCGAGTATAATAGAGAAAGTTTTTTACAGAACAAAATGAGCTGTTATTTATTAAGACTGAATGAAACTTTTATTTATTAAACAGGATTGTTGAATGATTTATAACAATAGAAATTTTCAATAGTGCATTATCTGCTCTTGAGATTGCGGAATAAAAAATATGGTTTACATACTTTATTTCTGAGAAAATTGAAAAATAAAATTTTACGACGACCTTGAGTTGTTGAATCGCTTCTACCAATCAGTGACTGCATTTAAAAATATACGGCTTTTCTAATCAAATAAAAAATTGAGACTTAATTATGCAATTGAATTAATTTTTTAAAAGCTACTAGTACTAAACTAATTGAACGCACCTGTATATCGTAATATTCGAAATTAAATTTATTTTTTAATACATAAACCTTACAGGAATAAGTAGAGTACTTTTTGAATGTTGCTTACATTTTCAAAACTTAGGAACCAAAACGAAATTACAAAATTATGCATAACACGTTGTCTACCACACGTCAGCAATATCACTTATCTATAATTCGTAAAAAATGTTAAATGTGTTGAAAAAAAGGATAGAGGAAATTTATATTTTCGGTCAGTTTAAGCTCTACACTAAATTAAAACTGTTTATCTCTAATAAAAAATCTCCAAACTCCTTTATTTCAGAAAATAGCGCCTTGTTTTAGGTTCGAGAAAAACAAGTCGTGTTCAGACACCTCCAAATTACCCGAAAATATAAATATATTATACCCCGAGTTTTTAAAATGTAAGCAAGATTCAAAAAGTAGACTACTTATTCTTTTAACACTTACTTGGCAAATAAAAATTAATTTGTATTATTTAAAGTTTCATTTCTTTATTAAACTTCTCAGATAGATACAATAATACATAATAATAATTAATAAGATTTTAAAAATAATTTTCATATACGACTATTATTTTTCATCGGTTTTCAGTTTTATTAATTTTTTATTCTAAAATATTGCATGAAAATTGGTCAATAATTTAATGATTTGCAATAATTAGTTCTTATTCAACATTAATAATTCAATTTGATTATGATAGCGTCCAGTTTTTTTAGTTGCTTCTAAAATCCAATTTAGTCCATTTAATTGAATCACGCCCAATGAAGCGCTTTGATATCGAATTTGATATCGCATAGTCGAATCGGATTTTTTCGAGTCAATTCTCAGCTGAGTCGAATCGGATTATAGTCGATGCAATTCGACTCATGCCGAGCACTGTTTAAACTTTAAATTTGAAACCCCATTTTTTATTCACCAATCTCAAAAGCAGATAATATATTATTGAAAAATTCTATTGTTGTAAATCATGCAACAATCCTATTTAATAAATAAAAGTTTCATCCAATCTTAATAAACAGTGGCTCACTTTCTCCTGGGAAACATTCTCTACAATTATACTCGATCAATTTTGAAAGAAACAATTAGTTTCAAATTTGTTGAACAAGTTATTTTTAACAGAATGCAACGAATAAAATTTAGAAGAATGCTTCACAAAACAACCTGACCCATTCCTTATTCAGATTGGATATAAATTAAGATATGTTATAAGAGGTTAAGAAAACACCATATGTCAAATAACTATTTTTAGAACAATAATTTTGGTTAAAACAAATTTTATATATATA
>JBAGKK010484596.1:0-16541 GCA_037177015.1 Euceroptres primus
ATATTTCATACTCAAATTGTATGCCCAAAATTGTACGAAAATGATTTTTAAATAATATTTAAAGACGTTTCCTCTGAATTAAAAATTGTATAATGAAGTGTATTAAAAATTCTATATACATACATATACGTATAGAGTTTTTTTGTATTCACTTAAAATATATTTTAGTATTTTCTTTTACTATCTTTTAACAGTTGCTAATGCAAAGTTTCATGTGCGCTTCAGCGCGTACATAATTGCTAGTAAAGTAATATTTAAAGACTAATTCGTACAAATTTTATGTAAAAATAATTCATAATTAAAAAGTTATAGTCGATGCTGAGGAATACCTTTTAAAAAAAAATGTTTTGCGATGCGCACTCTTGATTGGAACTGGATCATCGAAAATCAATTTTTAAAAATAATTTAGTTAATATATTAGTTTATCTACTCTTTATGTAATTGAAGCACTTGGGAAACAATTAATTTGGGACAAAAGGGCGGACCTTGAAAGTGAAGTTACCGATTTTCAAAATAACAACACACTTCACTTTCAACGTCCGCCCTTTTGTCCCAAATTAATTTTTTCTCAAGTGCTTCAATTACATAAAGAGTAAATAAACTAATATATTAAATAAATTATTTTCGTTTTTTGATTTTAGATGATACAGTTCCAAGCAGGAGTGCTCAACGCAAAATATGTTTTTTAAAAAGGTATTCCCCAACATGGACTATAACTTTTTAATAATTAATTATTTTTATATGATAATTGTACCAAATAGTCTTTAAATATTACTCTATTGAATAAAGAAACTTATATTTCGACAATGATAGTTTTCATCTTCTTTCACTCAACTTTTCTTGGTGTGAAAATTTAATAATTAAGTTTAATTTGATTAATTCTTATTATTCTTTAAGTTATTTATACAATTTCTGGATTTAGTGATTTTTTATACTAATTATTGTCTTTTATATTAGATACAATCCCAGTCACTGAGAAATCTCCAGATTTTGAGAACACATTCGTGACACCTGTACCAGTACCAGAGGTTACATTGCCACCGATGGCTAACGAAATCAGTAATCACAGATATGAAACAGCAGTTCCGATTATCAAAAGTGCACCCTTGAATCACAGACCTCACAGTGTGGATGTAGAGGAACCTGAAGATACAGCTGAATTAGAGCACTCTGAGTTCACTGGGATAACAGAGGATCATACACTGGATGTCAATAGCAGAAATAACTATGTGAGTTGAAGTCAGCATATAATACCTGCACTTGGTGGAGTCCATGTTATCTCATCACGGGAATTTTTATGTCGGAATAGGATTTGACCCTAATTCAGGATATATGATTGTTTTTTGAAATGAAAGTTCATAGAATTCTGCATACATCGTTCCCAGTGATTTTTGAAAAAAATTTTTAGTTTTTTCATTTTTTAAACAAACTGACAAAAATTCTTATTTTTAAAAAGTATTATTTTTTAAATAAAATATGCAGATTTTTTTCCAACATAGCTAGAATCAGTTAAACAACCATCTAGAAGTGTTGTCCAGTAGGACTGTATAGAAGGTTAAAAATTTATTGAATTTGTTATAAACAAATAGGTAGATGAAAATGGTTTTGTGAGGATTAGCAGTGTTTAGTCACTTAACTCCAACTAAATTTTAACAATTTATAGACAAAAAGAGTTTCATTCTTAATCAAAATTAATAAATAACTTCTCATGAAATAAACAAATTGTATAAACATTTATCCGATGAAATAAATTGATATCATCACAAATAGCTGAAACGGACAATAGTTTACCAAAGTTTATGACGTTAGAACTTATTCATTAATTTTCATTAATCCAACTCAGAAATTTTTTTTGTCTATAAGTTGTTAAAATTTAGTCTTAACACTGCTAATCCTCACGAAACCATTTTCGTCCACTTATTTGTTTACAACAAATTCAGTAAATTTTAAATTACTACAGTCTGACTGGACAACATTTCTGGATGGTTGTTTAATTGATTCTGGATATTTTGAAATAAATCTGAATATTTCAAACAAAAACGGTACTCTTCAAAACTCAAAACTTTTATTTGTCATTCTGATTATTAAATAAAAAAATACTAAAAACTTTTTTCAAAAATCGACTTTAGACGATGTGTGCAGAATTTTCTTAACTTTTATTTTTAAAAAGAAAAGTTCAAATCGGATGAAAATTGTAGTCTAAAAATCTATTTGTCTGGACACTTTTTCGCCCTACCGCGCTATGCCATACAAGACGAGACGTTTGAATTTTTTTGTCAAAAATCATTGGCAAACCCACTCCAATAGTTTAAGAGCTTATAGAGCACACTTATACCTTCCACTGACAAAAAAAAAATTTTAAATAGAATTGAAATTTTTTGGGAAACGCGTTTTTCGTTTTTATATTTTTCACAAAATTTTTAAAAATTATTTCATGTTTTTAGTTTTTTAAAATTTTGAAATGTGTCTAAAAAAAAGTAAATTCAGACGTCAAAAAGTTAAATCGGTCAATTATAACCAAAGATATATGATTTTCAAAAAAAAGTTGCACAAAAACTCAAAGTCCTATATCTCCGCCATTTTTTAAAATTTTCTAAAAATATTTGGTGGGATTTTTTTTACTACTGTCATAAATTCTAAATTAGGACCACATCCCATTCCGACCTGAAAATTCCCGTGATCAGATGACATGAACATCACCACTTACAGAATTTCAGATCTAGTTCAAATTAATTAATTATTTTTTGTTTTTAGTGCTAGAACTTTTTCGTAAATGTCATTGGGTTGAAGTGTGAAAATGCCGACCCCCCCCCCCTCGCGCCACTAGCTTCCGGGCTGGAACGGAAAATTCATACCAGTTTCATCATTTTTTTTTGTTGGTTAAATAATAATAAATATCGTAAGAATAATTGTTTAAACAAAAAATTAAGTTAATATTTTCTAAAAAACTTGAGTGAAAACATTTTTATTATTTTAATTTTAATTTTTATCTTTTTTAGTCATTATAACATTTTTAAGGTAATTGAGATCAGAAAACTGTATATAAGTGACTGAAACAGTTCAAAGCCACTGAAGTGGTTTCCGGGATTGTAAAGGTTCACTTTTCTAAAATTAAATTGTCTGATCGAATTGAAAATACGTATATTCTGGGAAACAATGAAGAATATTTCATTCATTCAATCGATTGTGACTTGAGAAGTAGGTTTTAGATTGTGTCATTTCCACTTTTTGAAATTTTTAAGCTAATAAGTCTTTTGAATTATTTTAAATTCACTCTAATTTTTGTAGGACGAATTGAAGTTTTTGTCCTGAAAAAAAATACTTTTTAATTCAAACACTCAGAAAAATATTCGTTTTATTTAAACAAATTATAACGTTGATACAGCGTCAAACAAATGTTTGTTTGATTCAAATAAATTCTTTATTTGCCTTTATTTATTTGATTTGAATAAATTTTGATTTAGATCGAATAAATCTTTTGCTTAAATTGAATAAAGTTCTTGTTTGCTTTAAAAGTTTTTGTTTTAAATGAAGTAAAGATTTTGTTTTTTTAACTTTATTCGATCTTATAAATAATTTTTAAAAATTTTCAATTTTGTGGTTAAGAAGTGCTAAGTGTAAGTCACCACTTTTTTTAGACTACTTAACGGGATGCGCGGGATGCGTAACGACGGTACTGTACCACGTTTCAATCGCCTTTTTATTCAGTATGATTGCAGTCTTTATTGTGAGAAAGATCCTTCTGCGCTATTAGCGTTTTTCTAAGGAAATATCGTTTGCGGATTATAATTTTTGTTTAAATCAAATAAATATTTGTATAAACTCAAATGGATTTAATTTAAGCAAATCCTTTATTTAAGTCAAACAAATTTTGTCAAACAAATTATTTGTTTCGATTAATAAAGTAGATATTTTTTATTTATTAAAATGAAATAAATGTTTTGTTAATTAAAACAAAAAAATTGTTTCTTTCAATAATATATCAAACAAATTTTTTTGTTTGATTCAAACAAATATTTTTCTGAGTGAATTTTCTGATGGAAACAATCGAGAAATTTTATTATCGCAATCGATACTGGAAAAATTATCTGTACTTATGGAAATGGGACAGATAGGATGTAGAATGAGGGAAGACAGGTAATAATGGCATCGTATGTAGAAAACAATATATCAGCTTTTCTCGAATCCTGGATTTGCGGTTCACCCAGATTTGCTCTAACGCTTGTGGGACGCTGTGGAACATCAGCCACCGAAATTCCACTGAATTCCAGAGGCTGAAGGTTTCTAATACGAGTCACTGCACGATTTATACAAATTGACAGAGGTTGATGAAATTCAAGTTACTTCTAGATATCACATAAGCAAATAGAATTAAAATTAATGTTTTCTACATCACTATATAAAATTAATTTACTAAAACCTTTTATTCTATTTGTTTTAAAAATCAAATTCCTGAATAGATTGACTAATACCTGCTTTAAAAAAATATTTCTGCGAAGAAGACACAAACTTTTAAACGAAGAATTTAAATTCTCTTTATGCGAAAGTGGATCTGTAATGCGAAGTTAGAATGATGGATGAGTCAAGTTAAACAATAAATGGTAGCTGGAGGGATAAAAAGAGATTTCCCCGCTCCCATTTTTTATACGTTCGTTTCTTGTAAAAATATTCAAGTACCTTGGCAGTTATGTACATAATTCATTTTGACATTTATAGGCGAGCATCTTGCACACAGTACCTCATAAACGTCGATTTGATTTCAGCCGCGGTACGCCGGAAAGTACACTTTCGGTTACAGAGTGAGTGACCACGAGACCGGAAATGACTTCGGGCATGAGGAGCGTCGGGACGGCGATATTACCAGAGGACGATACCACGTGTTGCTTCCCGACGGAAGAATACAGAATGTGAACTACCATGTTGATCACCAAGGATACCACGCTAAAGTATCGTACCACTATGACCACTAGGGTGTTTCACAAAAAAATGTTGGGCTAGAGGTCAAAATTAATCGGTTTCTTGTGACGTTCCTAAAAAAAGTGAATACGTATTTTTTTTATTTTTAAATCAGTTAACATTAACACGTGTCGCTGATTCCTTGAAGTTTTCCACAGGATGAACATGGGGAAAAAACAAATTTTTAAAAATTTTTGTTAAACCGAGAAAATGTATAATTATATTATACATATTCATATATTCAGTTAATTATAATTAACTATAGGCACCACTTTCATCCTCTGATAAACAAACTTCAAGGAATATGAATCTGTCATTGATTTTTTATTTCAGTCCTCCTAAACCCCTTTATGGTGCCCCAAAAACCACCCCCATAACAGGGCAATCATAGTTTGACGGAATATTAACCGCATAATATTTTACCGCATTTTTTCGCCGAACCACATTAGTAGATAAATCTTACTACCTTATTTACTTTTTAAGTAAATCTTCATTGTTTACAAAACTTAAATTTGTTTAAATAATTTATTTTTTTTACAAATATTGATAATTGATTATGTATTTTCAATGCTACAAGATAATAAATCAACTTTAAGAGTCAAAGTATACATTTCAGTTGTTTAAACAATGTTTAATTGTTGAAATGTAACATCTAACTTGAATCCGACAAAAAGTCATAGTTTTTGAAATAAATTTTTGAACAAGTCCCATGAGTTTATTGTAATTAAAATTTTTTTATTTCCATTGAATTGTTTAAACAACTTTCATTTGTTTAAATAATTTTATCTCAAAATATCGTGAATTAATTAGTATTTTGATAACTATTTTATATAAATACTATTTTATAAGTAGTATTTTTATAATACTACAATCTCAGAAATCAATATGAAAGGTAGGCGAATTAGTTTCAGTTATTTATCAATTGTTTAAGCAATTGATAACACAGTCCGACAAAAATTAACATTTTTTGTACCCAAAGACCGGACTAGGTGACTCCGAAGGATTTTCATGCCCTAAAAACGAATCCCTTGTCCAAATTTTTCCTATACGTCAGGATTTTGAGATATCCTCACCTAAAATTGAAAAAATGGTCATTTTCAGCCATATTTGAAACAATATAATACGAGCAGCGATTGTTTTCTTAAAACTGCTTATGCCATGGATTAGTACTCCCTTTTACCTTTAATTTTCACTTTGGATCATGCTGAACCGATTTTTTTTCTCCGAGATACGGCACATTAACTACACTCATCGCTGGATTTCGGGCTGGGCTCGGGGGTAGACGGCCTTAAATTCAATGATATTAAAATCCAGTTTAAACCGGATTTAAAGAAACGAGCGAGCACTCTCATCTCAACACTCATGACCGCGTATATAGTCTCTGAATGTACAAAAGTAAATGCGCAGAGAGTCGCGATGTAAACAACTTCTGGCGGCCCTGACTGCCCGATCTATGGCGCAATCGTGGGACGCTCAGAGGCGGGGAACAGAACCAGTCGAGCATTAACGACCATGAAGCCGGCCCGAAATCTAGCTATGAGTGTATTTCAGTTTCATACTGAAAAAATAGCAAAGAAGGCGAAGAAAGCAAATAAAATTATGTTATTCGATTGATAAATGGTTTGGTGTCTAAAGGTTTTTGAGTTTTCTGAATCCGAATTTGAACTCAGATTTGCAAAATTCAAGATGGCGGATCCAATATGGACCAAAATTTTAAGAAATACTTGGTTTTGCACAAGACTTGAATTTTGCAAATCTGAACTCAAATGTGCCATATCTCGGAGAAAAAAAATCGGTTCGGGATGATCCAAAGTGGAAATGAAAAATAAAAAAGAGTACTAAACCATGGCGTAAGCAGTTTTAAGGAAAAAAATCGCTGCTTGTGTTATATTGTTTCAAATATGGCTAAAAATTTCCATTTTGTCATGTTTAGATTAGGATATCTCGAAACCCTGACGAATAGGAAAAATTTGGACAACGGATTCGTTTTTAGGGCATCAAAATCCTTCGGGGTCACCTAGTCCGGTCTTTGGGTACAAATCTTGTCGGCCTGTGTAATTTTTGAAATGTAACTTCTAACTTGTAGCTGATACAAAAACATAAATTATTGTAAATTATTTAACAAATTCCATGAGTTTATTGTAATTAAAAGTTGTGCAACTTCCTGTACATTGTTTAGGGTCATTTCTAAAAAGTTGTAAAAATTCAAGTCCCGACAGTTTTACACATTTTCATTATTTAATATATTTTTTTGAATACCACTGCGATAAAGTACTTACATCGAAGTAGTTTTTGGCAAAATTTCAAAATTTTAGGTGCCATTGTTTAGAAATGGGAAATTAAAATATACCCAAAATGTCCACTCGGTAACCTGTCCCCAAGTACAGATTTACAAACTAAAATTGTGAAATAATGACAGTAAAATTGTATAAATGATTGATATTCATACGAGTCATTTCTATTAAGTTAAAGAATCTAAAAATTATGAATAGAGATAAACATTTTAGACATGAAGATGTTTATAAATGTTTAGAAGTCTGTCCCTGAAGTTCCATGTCCACTCGGTAATCCTCATGTTTTAGGTTAGAATTTGGAAAAAATAACTTTAAAAAATCTAAAAAAAATCAAAAACTCATTACTTTTAATCCTACATAAATGCTCGTATAAGCAGAAACATGTTTATTGTCCGCAACTTCAAAAAATATCTGCAAATTATGTACCCGCACGATTTATAATAATGTCCATTCGGTAACCCATTTTTAGAAAGTGTTAATTAAATAAAAATATAATCGAAAATCTGAAGACACAGTCAAATAAAGTGCAAAAAAAGACATTATTACAATATTTTTAAAATTATTTATCTTCACTCTACATATTTTAAAAATAATTTTGAAATTTATTTTTCTGCGTTTATTGAATGTCCACTAGGGTGGGTCGTAAAAACAAAATTTTGGAAATCGAAAATGGAGCAATGTGGAAAAGTAGTGCATTAGGACTTTCAAAAAGCATAACTAATTTGGCTTCGATTGATAAACGTCTTGGTTTTGCGCGTTAACATAATATGTTTGAAAAAATTCTTATTTTCGTAATTTTGATATTTTCGTGGATTTCAATTTTTTTTTATATTTCTGGAGGCTTTAAACGACTCCTCAAATTTGTACGGATTTTTATTTGTAGCCCCATCAGAGATTATTGTTTAGTAGACCCTTGTTTTACAAAAATAATTTTAAAACCTACAGAAATGTAGAGAATTTTTTCAGGTATCTAGAACGTTTCTACTGATAAAAATACGTTAGAAAAAAATTGAAAAGTCTAGGAAATATAGTGAATTTTTTAAAAATTGAGTTTTTGATTTTTTAAAATTATTCTTTCTCAACTGACTTCAAATATTATTTTTAACATCTGAGGGTGTTCTAGTGATAAAAATACTCAAAAAAGAAAATTGATGAATTTATTATTGTGTTTTTAAAAAATTTTTTAATTTGAGTGATAAAAATACTCTAGAAAAAATTGATAAGTTCATGGAATGTGTTTTTTTAAGAGGATTTTTATCACTAAAACACCCTCAGATGTTAAAAATAATATTTAAAGTCAGTTGAAAAAGAATAATTTAGAAAAGTCAAAAACTCAGTTAAAAAAAAATTCACTATATTTACACTTATGATTTTCTAGAATAATCAAAATTTTTTCTAGCGAATTTTTATCACTAGAAACGTTCTAGATACCTGAAAAAATTCTCTCTACATTTCTGTAGGGTTTAAAGTTATTTTTTGAAAATAGGGGTCACCTAATTATTAATAATCTCATGGGGCTGCAAATAAAAATCTGTAAAAATATGGGAAGTCGATTAAGGCCTCCAGAAATGTACAAAAAATTGACACGCACGAAAATATCAAAATTACAAAAATAAGAATTTTTTCAAACATATTTTGTTAACGCGCAAAACCAAGGCGTTTATCGATCGAATCCAAATTAATTATACTTTTTCAGGGTCCTAATACACTACTTTTCCACATAGTTTCATTTCCGATTTCCAAAATTTTGTTTTTTCGACCCACCCTAATGTCCACTCAGTAACCTTCCTAACATGTAAATTATTTATTTCAACTACAAAAATGATTCTTGACCGCCTAAATTGGTATTTTAGTTTTATTTTGAATCACAATTAATAGAAAAAAAAATACTTTAGTTAGTTCTGAGAAGATTTATTTTTAAAAAAGTGATATGCCAAATTTCACAACTTTTTGGCAACAACTCTTTAAACAATTTTTATTTGTTGAAATAATTTTTTTTATTTCTAAATGTCGTGAATTAATGGCATTTTCATAACACTACAACCCAATAAATTAATCTGAAAGGTCAGCTAATTAGTTAGTTTTATTTAACAATTCTTTAAAAAATTAATAATTGTTTAATTCGACGATCTTTAATATTGATTTATTAAGGTTTAGTGTTATAAAAATATAATTAAATCACGATATTTTAGGTAAAAAATTATTTAAGCAAATAAAAATTATAAATAAAATAGTCAATAAAACAGTAAGATAAAATAAAAATTATAAATAAAATAGTAAGATTTATCTACTTATGTGGTTCTGTGAAAAAATGTGATAAAAGGGATTCCGTTAAACTATGCTTACCTTGTTATGGGGGTGATTTTTGGGGCACCATAAAAGGGGTTTAGGAGGGTGGAAGAGAAAAATCAATGACGGATTCATATTCCTTGAAGAGTTTCCATCAAATTATGTAAGTTAGAGCCTATTGTTAATTGTACATTTTCAGATTTTAAAAAAGATTTATAAAAATTTATTCTTTTCCCCATGTTAATCCTTTGGGAAACTTCAAGGACCACAGCGATTTTAGATTTTTAGATTCGAAAAATTCCGGTGATTTTAAAGGGACGTAGGACTAAAATACGACAAAAATATTGTATAAGGGGCTTTACATAAAATACGTAACAAACACAAGAATAAATATGACAGAGATAAAAATATAATTATCGAAAGATTGAGAGAGATGGGTATATGAAATTTATTCTTTTCTTTGATTCGTAATTATTTAAATATAGCCTCTGATTGTATTTCTCGCGAATTTGAATTTTGTATATAATTTATACATAAATTCTATACAAAATGCGATAACTACATTTAAGTAAAGCAGTTCATGCTTAGAGTATAATCTTAAAACTAATCAAATCAACGTTCACATAGTTTATTCGAAAGAAACCTGATAAATCCATTCTAATTTTAAAATGTCAAACAACTTTAAGACACGTCTAGGTTTTGAGTATTTGCTTGTTACCCACATAATAATAAATAATTTCTCATAGTAATTAAAAACCAAAATACTAAAAAAATGAATTTTTGATAATCTAGTATCTGAAAGTTGTCTTTTTTTTATTTGAATGGATTTATTAGGTTCGGTTCGCTTACTCCCCATTTTTTCATTTGCTACTTCATATAATCAGTGTGACTGTAATAAAATTCATACAAAAAAAATATTAATTCAATTTTGAGTAAACTAACTTTTACTACAATCACAAAGCAAATTGAAATATAATAGAAACAAATGAAATAAAAGGGAAAGAACACGCATGCACCTCGTTTTAATTACATTATCGTTATAATTATTTAAAAAAACTCTTTTGATATCTTTTCCGCTCATTTGGTAATTAATTTATTCTTGTGAAATATTTCCCTTTCAGGAAAAGAGTTGTAAATATTTGACGAAATAAGATTATAATTTTATTCGATCATCTCGATTTTGCTCACCATACATAATATTTAATTATAATTTGCATTTTTCACGTGTTGTTGAGCGAATCATGCAATCACCCCTCATTTCCATGAACGTGTACGCATTATTCGGAACAATCTGATCTGCCCTCTGTCGAGTCTTCATTCGTAGCATTTCACATTAAATTGTGAATAGCTCCGACATGCTTAACAAAGAAATACTATCTGGCGCAATCGCAACCGTGAGAAAATCATCTTTAACTCGGCCACGATGTCTGGATGTTCGAGCGAATCTTTTTTCGACTAGTATTCACGTATTTATGATAATAACTGACCTAATATTACGCATTGCGGAAGGCATCGATCTCCGAATCAATCGCTCACGTAATTTTGTATGTACCTACCTGCGTCGATTATAAGAGAAAGGCAGAAGATTCTGTGATATTCTTATGCCTTATACTCAATGTACCTTTCATAAATTCCCCACTTCGAATTTATGGTTTTCAAAAAGTTGTTATTTAACGGTACTATTCTTAAAATCAAAATATTACAGAGAAAAACCTCAAATTGAATAATAATTAAATTTCCTTATATAATCTCTCTTGAGAGGAAATGCATTAAAATTTGTTTCAAAATATGGATTCGTTTGTATGAAGTAACCTTTTACGATTCATAAATATAACATTTTAAGTCAACAATTTTCTCTACAATTATTGTCAATTATTCTTTCTTAAAATTTTGATTATAAATAAATCAATTATATCTGATAATAATATTATTATCAGATTTGGATTTAACCGTACCAATTTCTCGATTTACTGGATTTTATTTAATTGAATTTTCAAGCCCTGAAATTAATAAGAGAGAATAATTGGAGCTTTTCTTTCAACAGATTATAAATTTTAATTGTATAAGTCAGTGCTGAATGTGTGAAATCTGCACTGAAAAAATGGTTAGTCGGGCCAACTACTTTGGTTCGTAACATATATGCCCCCCACTAGTACTTTATTAGTTGGGACAACTATTTATTAGTAGGCGTAACTATTCAATTTGTTGCCAAAAAAATTTTAACAGTTACATCAATTAACAAAAGTTTGTAAAAAATATAGTAGTTTCTCCTAATACTAAAGTACTTGGTCCAACAACTCATTTTTTTCAGTGTGGCCATAAATTATTCTTCGATCATATTCTCAGAAAACTGACGCGATGGATCGAATAAGAACTATTTTAAGTGATTGAATCTTAATCACTTTAATTCTTAATCACTTAATTCACTTAAATTAATTAAAATCATACGAATTATTTTTTTAAACTCGTTTGTTTAGGTCAGAAAAAAAATTTGATTAGCCTCACGATAAGTTATTCCAAACGTTTAGCTGATTTTATAAAAGAAAAGTTTAGTCAGTAGCGATAAGTCTTTTTAAGTCTATAATTAAGGGATTAGAACGAGTATTATCGAGAATCGAGATAAGTCATAGACGAGTGCTATAACTAGCAACAAAGATTAATTAAAGCTTAAACGTCTGAGTTAATTATTGTTAGTTAAGTGGATCTATCACTCCGACTAAGACGAGGAGAAACTTCTCCGATTTGTAAACTGTCGACTGTCACCTGAACAAAGTTTTAATTGACCTTAACTTATAAGATGCGAATCGTAAAGTCATCTTTGATATCCTTCCTTCTCGACAATTTCATATTCATTTTTATAATTATTCCTAGATGCAATTAGTATTTGAAAAGCAACAGTATCAAAGTAGTTAGTTTATGTCTTGAGTTATAATTATATTCCATTCAAAATTTGCTTGTAACAAAATCAACATATGATTTATTAGGATTATTAGTATAATCCTAAATCATATTATTTATTAGGATATAATACGATCTTAAATACTGGAACCTATTTTGAATTATGATGGACAGCTAAATTAGATTTTAGAGCTTACGAAATTTAATACATTTTGAAGAATCAAGCTGCTCTTCTGAAATATGGTTTGTTAATTGAAACTTTGAACGCGATACTCGTGTCCAGAAGCTACATGAATAAGGCAGAATTAATAATATTTGGAACCTTATTTGGAATTACGACGGCCAGCTAAATTAGGTTTTAAATATTAAAGCGAAAATTAATACGTAATCTGATATATTTTAGAGAATGAAGCTGCTAAGGCAGAATAATAACTCTTAGAAATTCAGATATGTTTTTATGATAACGTTAAACACATATTTTAAGATATTTCTTAAAATATTTTTAACAGTCCAAATTATTATTGTATTTTAAAATAAGCCATTAATTCCTGCATGATACGGGTATTTGTATGTAATAATTTCTTAGATTTGGAATTTATAAGAATAATATTGCGTAATAAAAACTACTGAACTATATAGTGTTAATTAGTTACTAAGTACATTAAAGAAATATTTATTAGAGAATTTATATTATTTTGTATCAGTATTTATTGTAATACAGATATTAGGAATAAAATAAGTGTTACGTTTTTATTATAATTGTATATTTCAGTTTCCTTCCTCAAATGATGAATTTTATTTTTAATTGTTTAAAGTATAATTTGGTAGACAATGCGAATGTGGAAGTTGTAAGAAGTGAAAGCATTTCGTTGAATTAAACCTTTTGGTGTTTTGCTTCACACAATCTTCTCATGTGTAACGCAAAAAATTAGCTCTGAGTAAACTGGAGTCCGAGATAGTATCTAGATTTAAATTTGACTCTATTTTCTTGTAATTACACGCAAGTTTCACAATGCTTGGCCTCGCATTTCGTAAGGAGTGATCGTTTTGCAAATTTACACTAAAATTACGAGACTTGCTTATTTTTCATGACAGAGTCAGGAAAAGTGCGTAAAGGGAAGAAATATTACAATTACCTTCAAAAATTTATGAAATAACATTCGGAGCTTAAAGAGATGTAAAGATTTGATAAAAATATGTTCCTGTTATGTTGTTAAATTTAAAACTATTCTAGCTATAGGTATAAATACAATTTATTTTAAAAAGTCATTATTTTAATTATTATTTTTTCGAAAAAAATTGTAGAAGGTTAATTTTTATGTTACACTTTCCACAGAAAAAAAAAGGATAAAGTTCAACTCGATTCGGGGGTAAAAGTTATCTGCAACAAAAATTAACTTCACAGGATAAATTTTACCCAAGTATCAGTTAAATTCTCTTTTGTTTTCCATGACAAAATATGTATTTTAAAAGACATGAAGTTGTTTGAATAAAAATTCATTCCTCTAAAACTTATCTGCAATATATTTTAAATTTTACCCTTAGCTTTTTCAGTGTCATATTATGCGGGGGTTGTCTGTTATACTGCCAAGTAAAAAAAAAAGTAAATTGTTTTACCTATTTTCTGACGTTAAAATGAGCACAAATTATATTACATAAGGAGTGGCGCTTGATGCTTCTGAAAAATATCTTGACTTATTATTTCATATCAATTAAAATAATTAGGAGAAAGACTTACCATTATAGAAGTAGGTTTTCAAATACTGCAATAACTTCATCTTGTCTATCATTCCTGGAACAAAAAAAAAAATACTTTTCATTCTCAACATTTCAGAATCACTCTAACTTCCTCTTTTGGAGCTTTACTGATGAAATACAATATTTTAAAGCAATAGTCAAACATTGGTCGAACAGTGTATTTTTAGACCAGAATAGGAAAACTCTTTTTCTACATATGAAAAAAGGTTTCCATAAATTTTTTTAGATTTTTAAAACGATATTCTCAATTATCAAGAGGACATTATTGGATACATCAGCCTATTTTTCGTCGATTTGCATCAAACTTCTTGAAATCATTTTAAAAAACGCTAAAAAAAGAAGTTTTATGCACACAGATTATCCATATTTTGAAAACTGATTGTAGCAGATTCTGAAAATTGAAAAATCATTAATTAGATAGACCTACAGTCTACAATAGTGAAACTATTGGCGCCAAAATTTAAAGAGAAATCTTTTAGATCAGTTTCTCGCTAGAAATTTCAGGAAATTTCGATTTACCAATTATTTTACGAAAATTTTAATTCAAGAAATAATGAAATTTCACCAAAAACGTGTAAGGACCGAATCCATTTTCAATCATGCAGGCCGACGGTTGACCTATTCAGAATTGGCTTGAAAATAAAAAATATGTTTTTGTTCGTGAAAAATAAGAGATAACATATTTTTTTAAATTAACATTGCAACATATTTACATTTTTTTACAAATATTTTTAAATTTTAAGGGAAATTGCAAATTTCTCTTTAAAAAATTGCCATTTTTACCATTTTTGAGATACATATTAAGGTTTTTCTTATTAAAGTTTATCACATTTTTCTCATTCTTTCAAAATCCATGAAGAAAATTGAAAAATAATTAAAATGGTAAAGCTATTTCGATTTTTGCAAAAAACGAAAAAAAAAATTCTAAAGTACCCCACATTTTTTTCCTGAAATTCTTAGAAATACTAAGTACCACTACAGTCTAATTACCAAAAATTTTCCATTTGGTATTTTTTTTTGTTTTTCGGGCAAAAAATTATTTCATGTTTTTGCTTTAAAACCTTGCCATTTTTGCAATTTTTTAGATTTTATGGTTTTTCCTGTTTCAGCTTATCAAGCTTTTTACACTCCTTCGAAACCGATGAGAGAAATAAAAAAATAGTGATAACCAGTAAAGCTATTTCGATTTTTTGAAAAAATAAAACACGAGATTTTCTTCAAACAAAGAAAGAATAAAAACTGGTAAAGCTATTTGGATCTTCAGGTGTGTTGGATGATAATATATTTGACCGATCATAAATTTTAGAACTGGATTGTACTTATATTTCAAGAAACGAAGCATTATATTTTTCTTATTGTTTTCACATTTATTGTATTCTAGAAAAAATAGAATTTTTTTCTCTTGAAGTACAAACATAATCGAGTTTTAAAATTTATGGCAGGTAGACTATATTACCACCCAACATATCTGAAAATTCTAGCGCAAAAAAGGTAGCTGTTTGAAAAAAATTTCGTGTTTTATTTTTTCAAAAAATCGAAATAGCTTTACCGGTTTTTATTCTTTCTTTGTTGTTCTCATCGGTTTCGGAATATTGCAAAATACTTGATAAACTGAAACACGAAACATCTTAAAATTTTAGAAATTGTCAAAATGGCAAGGTCTTAAAGAAGAATAAAAAATAATTTATTTTTCCTGAAAAGCAAAAAAAATACTAAATGGGAAATTTATGGTAGGTAGACCATATTGGTACCTATTATTTCTCAAAATTGTAGAGGACAAAAAGTTCGGGTTTTTGAGAATTTTTTTTTCGTCTTTTCCAAAAATCGAAATAACTTTACCATTTCTTATTATTTTTCAATTTTCTTCGTGAATTTCGAAAGAGCGAGAGAAATGTGACAAACTGGAACAAGAAAAACCTTAATATTTAAAAAATTACAAAAATGGCAAGATTTTTAAAGTAAAATTTGAAAAAAACTAATTTTCCCCTTAAAATTTATAAATATTCGTGAAAAATATGTCGCTATGTTAATTTAAAAAAACTTAGGGGACAAGAAAGAAAAATTAGGGAACAAAATTAGGGGATAAAAAACTTAGGGAACAAAAAAGAAAAATTAGGGGACACGAGCGTGTCCCCTAATTTTTCACGTACAAAAACATATTTTATTGGCAAGCCAATTCTTAACAAGTCACGCCGGCGCCGGCCTGCATTATTTGAAACAGATTCGGTCTAAGATGCACAAAACTCCGCCAAGTAAAAAGTTATCAATTATTATTATATTATTATTATTTATCGGCATTTGGAACTCGAAAGTTCATTGCCTCATCTACCCGAGACCGCCACGCGT
>JBAGKK010484606.1:0-16538 GCA_037177015.1 Euceroptres primus
GTTCCGGAATATCACAGGCTCCTGTAATTTTTTTATTCAAAAAAGCGACTTGGTTCGATGTCCTTTAATAATTCATATTAATTAGTAGGAAAAAGCTTTTCATATTATTTGTGGAAATAAGATTTCTTTTCCATCAAATGATTTCCCTGATGGAGAGTCCACTTTTTGTTTCATTACTAATTTTATTGAAACTTAAAGAATATAAAAACACAAATGCAGACATACAGAAAATATCATATCAAAAATTAAATCCGATCTGTTTACCTAAAATTGGAAATGAAAGTCGAGCACTCAATTAAATAGACTGATCGAAGTCTTGAGAGGGGTCTAGGTGGATTGTGTCAAGATAGAACCTCTCATTATTTAATTTAAACTGTAAAATAAACGATTGACTTAAATTGAGGTTAGGTGTCGAGCGATTCTTACCTTTCTAGTCAGACCATGGCTCAGTGCCAATGGGCCAGTGGTGTGGATTAGGAATTTACTATTCATAAACCACAGGTGGCTAGAATTCTTAATCGAATTTGATGATTTTTTTAGAAATGCTCAGCATTAAATTCTCCAGAAGGACTTCGGGCCGGATTTTTTAATTTCATGCTGTGGACTTTAATACTTGAGAAAATAGTAAGTGAAAAAAGCCATGGCTTTTTTAGATAATTTTTTATGGAAAAAATCCGACTATTTTCTACAAAAAATTATCTTTTCATGAAATGCTCTCATCCCAATATTAATTTTTCTAGTATGTTCATTGGTCTACCCTTGGGCCTTAATATATTGAAAAATTGCTGTTAACTTTATATTAACTGTTTTAAAATGTTCAATTTATAATCATTTTTCGCTACTAATTACTCGTGAATCTTATTTGTTGGAATTTTTTATTGATCTGTCAGTCAATATTATTGGTTACATCAATTTTTTAAAGGTTGAAATTTTGACATTTTAATTAAAGCATTTTCCTTTTCCTTATGCAGTATAGAGATAAGTTATTAAATTCTTTGTTTTGTTATGTTTGTTTTATTACGGGAATGTAGATTGTAGAATACGTAATTACAAATTACTATCACTATTTTATTATTATATGCAAGGGAACATGAATAGCTAACCAACAGGAAGTTATATAGGGATATACGAAGATGCAGAGAATGGTAACTCTTTTATAGTGCTTTGAAAATAGAAATTTGTGAGAAACCTGAACACATAATATGTATAGGAGAAAGTTAGGAAGCGTGGTTTAGTTTTCGAAGTATAGTAGAAGAAAGTACATAGTTTTATATCACTGAAAAGTTCAATAAGTGAAATTGCAGAAAAGCTATATTTGATTCAATGATTTGCTCAACTTCTTCCAGGAATAATAATATTTTTTATTAACAATCATACAATCCCATATATCATAAGTAAGACGAATTGGACAAATTGAAAACCTTCTAAAAACAGGAAAACAAAAAGAAGAAAAGATAAAGGCGGCCTTCAAAAATCGCTCTTTCCTTTCTTTTGTAATCCTTTGTATCTTACAGCCATCTGATGCAAGGATCATAATATTTATATAATTATACTAAAATTGCACAATTTTTCTGAAAATATATAAGAAAGAAAAATACGTCAAAACGTATCCTACTTCATAGTTCATAATCTAAAAGGTTTTTCGACTGGAACGGGAATAATTTCAAATGACGGGTCATCAGTAGTTTGGGTCGACCTGACATCCCTCTATTAAATGCCTTATCGAATCTTTTAACAATGGACAAAAGGATAAATAGAACCATATAGAGCCATATAGAATTTATAAAATTTCTATATGGTTCTATATATCCTTTTGTCCATTTCTATAAGATTCTATAAGGCATTTAACGGAGGGATACGTTCATTTCTATATGTCTGACTAATATAATTTGTACTACTGGTTAAGCGGTCGGTAACGCTACAGGGCGCAACAATTGGTAACAATCCTCTTTCGTACTTTTTTTTTTAATGTTATGAATGTGTCCAAATTTGATCATCATCATGTTTATACATTCTCATGATATGGGATTGTATGTTTGTTAATATTGAATGTTTGTACAGTCAAGTGCATGTATAAATTTAAATCAATTAACTACATAAACCAATAAACTACTTTTCTTATGCAGCATTTAATGAATTCTATTAAATTAGAATAAAATAGTGTTTGAGGGCTAGATATCGACGTACTTCAGGGTTTCGATACGCTATAAAGATGAAGCTCGTGAGAGATTTTTCATCTCGCGATCCTTCAACGCTTTTTATACAGCTCCCTGGAGGAATAAGAAGCGGCGAATACTAGAAGTCGAATTCTCGAGTGGTGTGGAAGAGAGGCGAAATGTCTTCGCGTGGCACCTCTCAGTCAGTCAAATACCGAGCTTAACTATTCATCGAGCGTTTTCGCGGCTTCGTGACTTTCCGTCACAGCGTGGAATGCTTTCGAAAGTGGGATCTACGACTACCCCGTAACCGCCATTATCACCACCCTCTTGCCACCCGATCGCATCAAAGTTCCTCGGAGTGAGCCCTCGGGCGCAAAGGGGCGAGATGTTGATCGAAAGAGAGAAAATATTAACGGCAATGGAAACGTCGGAAAGTGAAAGTTGGAATTCATTTTCGTTTCTCAGATAAAATATTTGATACTGGATTCAATCCGATGATAAGAAACTGTAATTTATATTTTATGACCTTGAATTCAGATAAATCGCTAAAATAATTATTTTTTATTGTTAACCCTTTGATTTAAAAAAAAATTTTAGTCTTCAATCTGTACTTGGGTTTTTTTTTTTGGATCACTGAATTCTAATTTGTAGCAAAAATTCGGAAATTCGAACTGACACTAAAAACTTATTTTTTAATGTTGGCTTTATAATAAGAGTATACTTTAAGCTCGTTTGGAATTACGAACACGAATTAGGAACGCAATGAATAATTGTGTTTTACCAGATAGAGGTCCCCTTTTAACCTGTCTCAATATATTTGTAGCAACCGAGATTTACAGAAGTGTCGGCATGCTAAGAGCTTTTTCATTCGGCCACCCTCTTTTTAACCTTTTATGGAGAATTCTACGGTTTCTTTCAACAAAATAAAAAACGAAATAAAAAATAAAAAACCTCGAGGCATGTGGGTCCCAGAGAAAGGGAATTGAATGAAATTTAATCAAGATGTGTAAAGAGAACAAGGGATGTAAATTTTTTAGGGCTCCTTTTTTATCCTATTGAAAATTTGCTATTAACCAATTCTTCCTCCTACTTTTAAGCATCCTTGAATTGCGTCAATTAATCTTTTTTACTTTACATACTCTTTTTCTTCAAGGAAATAAATTGATTAAATTTAAAATCCAACTGAAAAAAGAAATCAGTAATGAGCTTCACGTAGAACTTCACAACTTCCAACAAGCTATAAAATTTTCTCCGTTCAACTTGAGAAAACCGTGGGTGATAAAAGAAAATTCCAAGAACTGCAAACTTGTATGGAGCAGAGAATAAGGAGCAACTCGTGAAACGACTGAGGGCAAACTATAGAAAGTGATGAACGTGTGTAATAAGAATAACGTACAACAGAGCGATGGTCTCTTCAGTGGCAAAATGGCAGTTCAAACAAAGAACTGGGAATGACGTTGTTTACGAGCTTCGATTGTTTTAAAAAGGGACAAGACTGAGCAGCGCTTTCGGCTTTGTCTCTGGAGAGGTGAAAAAGATGCTGAGAAATTGGAGGAGGAAGCAAGGAAGAGGATCGTCAGACTGGGCGAAGGTACCATCCAGAAAGAGAAGAAGAAATGAAAAAAAATTAAAAAGCGAGAAGGAAGAAAGAGACACAGAAAGTGAAGGTAGTTCGAATTTTTTTATTGCTGAGGATTAAAAAGCATTCTCAAGACAATTGCTTGTAATTTCGATGAAAAAGCTAAGCGATAGAAAATGCCTCCCAGCCAGAGAGAAATTCTCGTTGATATTAGAGACTTGAAGCCCCAGGCAGAGATGCTAGAGAAAGAGCAAAAAAATGACTGGTTAAGACGTGATTCCATAAACAGGTATTATGCTTTTAATTTCCTCCATTCAAAGGAAAGCTTCTTCAATAATCTGAACTTACACGCATTTTCAAATTTAATTAATTGTTTTTGTTAATTCGAATTTAATAATTCTCTGTTAAACAAAATAATTTATAACTATTAAATAATTAATACTTATTCGATGAATCGTATTGGGTAAACGTATTTCTAAAACAGAGGAATTATTCATCTTCATTTCTTAAAAATTACAGTCTTGAGTGTGAATGAGAAAAAATTATGTATTACATGAATACAGATAGCAAAAGTTTATAATGGATGCATGAAGTTTTCATGAGACATCTTTTCTTTTCCTTTGTATTTCCATATCTACTGTGAATTCGTTAGGAAGGTTAGTTTCGTTAAAGAACCCTCGAACTTTGTTCCGATAACGTTTCAGCTTTTCACACAGTTTCAAGTTCTCGCAATTTCTATAATAAAAAAGTCACATTGTCGTCGAGAGGCACTTATATTTATTTGTATCGCAGCTAACAAACTCTGTTTTATTTCTTCTCAGCGATAAATACATTCGATATTCGATATACTTAAAAGTCAGCAATTTAAATACTACTAAAAGTAAGCAAAAATAATTTACGAAACCTATTTTCTTAAGACAAGTTGTAAAAAAGAAATGCTTCAGCATTACCATTATTTTCTAGATTTTCATATTTACAAGAAAATTTTCCAAGAATGCGTATACTTTTCATCAGATATGAATAAATTAAGTAAGAAAAATGTATCCGTAAAATAGACACAGATCCCTTTTTCAGCCAGTCTTGATGAGAAAACATTTTACGGTAAATTTTGCTTGAAATATTATCCGGCAGAGCACGAGGCAGTTCGTTGGTTGATGTCGCTGAAAAGATGCTCATGAAAAACGTAGGCGATAAATCCGTGGCACAAATCGGAGTAGTTACTCCTTATTTACAAAGTAGGATACATAATGGTAGCTCAGCAAGTAAAACCATGGAATAATTTCAATTTGCTTTCCTTTCTGCAACAGTATCAGTCTAGACGTTTATGGTCTCCGATGAAACAAGTTTCCAGAATTAACAAGCAAAGCGCATTCTTTTGCCATCGCGTCTATTAATTCCGACTATTTCTGCGAACGACACGAAAAGTCTTAAACTTTTTATTACTTTTGCTTTCGTACTCGCGTCAAATGAAATGTATGAATTTTTATAATTCTGAAAGTCTGGGAAACACGTTTTTTTTACTTTACTACCATCATTTGCTGAAATTTAAATTTCTAACAAAATTTTGTATTTTGCATTTTGGAATCGGTTATGGCCTATTTTTAAAAAATTTGATACTTGGCATCCACAAAAACTTCAACTTGGTCGCAACTACTTTCGTTGCAGTGTCAAAATCATGGTTATGTATACAATTTTGAAACTTTTTTTCGTGAAAATTATGATCAGGACCAACTAACGAGACTGTCGGAGTAAGTAAATCTAAGGCAGTAGTGCTTAAAATTATGATTATTTTCGTTTTTCTCCGGAAAAGATATTCACTGCTGAAAATACATCAGAAAACCTCAAAAGAGCTGATTTTTAAAGTGCAAATTTTCCTATTTCAGAACGAAAATAAAAAAAGGTAGTAAAAAGTATATTCAAAATACTGGCAGTTCGTTAAGTCTCAAGTTTTTTAAACTAATCCACTTTCTTTCAATAAGACTTCAAATATGACCAAATTTTGACATTTGGAACATAAACTTGCAATACCTCTCTTATACGTATTATTTCACGTTTAAAACAACTTTCCTTACAGAAAATCAAAGTATCCCAGGTAGGAATTGCCAAGGCTGACGATGCGATGGGCCAAAGCTTGTGCGAGCCTTCTTTTGCTCAGGCTTGATGACACAAGCTTCGAACAAGTTTGGTTCTATTGCTAAGACAACCTTGAAACAAGGCTGGCTGACAACCTTGTTTTAAGGTTAGATAGACTGAGTTGGTTCAGACTTAGGACATCAAGGCTTAATTGCAAAGGTTGTTCCAAGCCTTAATCAGTCCTGTATTAATATTTTCTATTTCTGTTTTTTTTCCTAATTCTACCGTAATGTTGTAGTAGTTTTAATGTATATATTTTACAATATGGTGTACAAAAAATTTCAAAAATTTAAGAAATTAGCAAAAAAGTATGGATCTGAATAAAATTGGTCACATTTAGATTTTTGGAATCGCTCGATTCAAATCTGATATCGGCTTTTCAAAATTTAAAATGGCAGATTCAATATGGCGGACCAAATTTCTCAAAAATGTTTGAAACTTGATAAAGTTGGTCATATTTTGGTTTCCGAGGTCGCTGAATCCAAATCTGAAAACATTTCATTTTAAATATTAAATATAATTAAATTGTGAATTTAATTATATTTACACTTCCAGAGTATTTATTTAAAGAAAATCAGTTTTTAATATTGGGGCAGCAGTAGCTTATACGCATGATTTTTTCTCGAATATTGTAATGTAAATAGCTGAGAGGCTTTAGGCGCTAGGCATGCGTTAGTTAGGTAGTTTAAGGCACGGTTCTCGAACCCCCCGTAGCGGTTAAGATTTTTCATAGCGTTCAAGTGTGCGATTCTCAGAAACTTTCTATGGCAATTTGAAAAGATTTTTTCAGTTAGTGTTACTTCTTTTCCATTTATTACAAAAAATATTTTAAAGCCTTGAAAACCACTATGTTAATTTTTGATATGAAAACGCGGTTGCCCCACTTTGAAACGGTATTATACTAAATTTTAATTAATCTTTATCATTTATTCTAATGAAAAGTCTCTCAGTGTATATTTATAGCATCTGGCTTCATGAAGTTCTATATATAAAAGCAATTTATAAAATTAGCAATTGAGAATTATCGAGGCTTGGCTCAAGCTTCAGAATTTTGACTATTTAAGGCTTGGCCAAGGCTTTTCTGACAACCATGGTGGAGGACTTGGCTTCCAGGGCTGAAACGGTGTTATCATTTTCAGGTCTATGAAGGGTTGGGACAG
This sequence comes from Euceroptres primus, assembly GCA_037177015.1. NCBI lineage: Eukaryota > Metazoa > Arthropoda > Insecta > Hymenoptera > Figitidae > Euceroptres > Euceroptres primus. The sequence continues at coordinate 7,032 of JBAGKK010484606.1, forward strand.
GCTTGGATACCAAGCCTATCCCAAGGTTGACTAGCCTTTGCAGAGGGCTTGGCAAGTTGTGCCACCGTCGTCAATTTCCTACCTGGGATCAAGGGCGTGTTAATTAAATATAGACCACTCAAATTAAATCTTATAAGGACAATTTTAAGTTTTTGTTGTTTTTTCGTTCACTGCGAAAGTGTCACTTTTTTCTCACTCGATGAACTTTGAAATTAAAATTTAAGGACAAAAGTATGCAAATTTAATCAGATTCTTCCAAAAATATGTTCTAAAAGCATTCACAATTATGTCTGCCAAGTATAAAATTTTTTAAAAATAATTCGCAACCGGTTCCAGCTGAAATAATATATGTGGACCGATCAAGTTACTTTATTTTGATATATTATCCATATTTTTTTTTTAAATTTTGAATCAATTAAATCGCCAAGTTTGTTGATGTTCCTTCAAATATTACATTTTGAAGAAATTAGGGATGTTGATGTTTACCTTTTGTGGGTTCAGCAAGGATTTGCTTATATTTGGAATATTGATCGAACCCAATTTTTTCTATATTTTTAAAACTATTTTTAATTCTTTTACACTATTTTTACAATATAATTTTTTTCTCATTATGTAGCATGTCCCAGAGCAATGCAGATATTGGATCGAGTCACCGGGAATAGAACGTGCCTGAAGGAAGGGACGTTCAGGTCATCGGTAGATGTAGGCACTGATTGGATCACACCCCTAACTACCCTCTGATGACCACTCGGCACATGGCTGAGCGTTCCACCTGGGATTTATAGGAGGCCGTCGTCCTACTTCGATTACCGTTTCAGCGTCGCGCTAGCATCACACGTTACCGCCCTTAGCCGGCGATCCCTCTTCCGGGATCTCGTATTCAGCTTCCTTCTAACCACCTCAGTTCAATGGTCAACCACGACCTGGATTGCTGGACGTCGACAGTAGTTGCCGTGGTTTCATCATAACTCGGCGTCATACCCGAGTTACTAAGTTCTTCGGATCTTCTACACCCAATTTGCTCCAGATAAATAAATATATATATATATATATATATATATATATATATATATATATAGATAGATATATATATATATATATATATATATATATATATATATATATCGACTTCTCGACAGGATCATCGTTCACTTCGAGAATCGATCTCTCGACCTAACGACGTCTCTCAGCTTCCACAGTCTCTGGGGTTAGTTAAAGAACTTACTGGACCCAATTTCCAAGTTTGTCCGGAAGTGGAAGATCGAAGCGGAAGTTGAGTTACTGAAAAGAGAGGTATGGGTAAGAGAGACTACAATCAATTTGATTGAGGCCAGAGGCGGTTTTTAGACTGGAAGATAGGGAACCCTTAATGATTTCACCCTTGGAAAGTGGCCTCGTCACGAGCAATTGGCCGTGGTTTCGCGCTCGAATGGAAAGCTGGAGAAGCAGCGTCCAACTCTCGTTACTAACAAGCGAACCACCGAGTACTTACTCAAAAGGGAACCTATTCTGACTGGTGAGCTTTCGATGGTTAACCGTTTTTGCAATGGTTCGTAATTCCATGAAGTGGGCCAGGCATTTGTAGAATCACGCAGGAATCGTAGAATAGACGAATTGCGTCTGTTCAATGCATTTTTTTCTGCAAAAGAGGATCAAATGAATGTACAGTTAACGCTGATCCCGAAATCATATAACGTACAGACCACCCTTTTAGTTATTTTGCATTCAATTCTACTCTTTCATCAATTGAAATTTACGCCAACTGATTTTTAAATTATCGGTCAATCGGTGGTTGCATTGAATTGGGTGCGTTCGACCTTTAAATGGACTTTGCAGAGGTTGTTTGAATAGAATTCGTAGACAACAGTAGAGTACAGTTTGTTTCATTACATGGTCAAAAGTCAGATTTTATTTGGAATCGTAAATTTTCTGACAAAATATAAGTACTTTACCATAGGTAAACAAATTCTATAGAAAAATCTAAGTTATTACACTTTATGAAACATTAGACGGACAATTCTCGAAAATTTTAAAACTGCCTATATAAAAGATTCAGAAAACTTGTTATAAACTGTCAATGACTAAACATTACTTTTGTCTCAAACTTTGCACTTACTTGAAGTGAAATTTTCAAAACGCTGTAAAACTTGGCAAATTTTATATCATTCCGCCAAACTTGAGACTGGTGAAAATTGACGAAAAAGGTCTGAAATATTGTATATCATAATAGAATATATGAAACTTATGTAAATGAAGTTTTTATATACAAAAATTATACAGATAATATTATTAAAACTTGGCGGGATTGAAAAGAAATAAATTTTTATAATGGAAAATTCAAAATTATGCAAAAATTAAAAATCACAAATTTCGAAAAAATTGAATATTTTTGAAAATTGTGATCGTCGCCACTTTTAATTTTCGTATAATTTTAAATTTTCCACCAACACACTTTTTTCAGTGTGTTAAAAGCTACCACTCCCTAGGTGGACGTTATATTTCATTAAAATTTGAGAAAGTTTTCTCAATTTGAAGCTTTTGCTCAATTTTCCGCATATAAAATACATGGGAAAATTCAAGGGGTCTGCAAGACTCCCAAATATTATTCGATAGGGCTAAAAAATGCAGGGCATCTTCTTCTCATGTAATTTCACGAAACTAGGGGGTGGGAGCTCAACATTTCTAATGATGGAAAATAAGGACCACCCTAGTTCTGGTTATTGAATTATTTATTATTTAACAAATAAACAAGATGAAATTGAAATGAACAAGAGTCAAATTTGTAATTATGGTGGGACAAGTATTCTTGATAAAGTAACTTTACGAGTAGCAATTGTTTTCAAATTAACGGTGACATTTTGTCGAACCAATAGGAGAGAAAGTCCTATTAGAAAGCTTCCATCCAAAGCGAAAATAACACCTGGGACTTTGCCATCCAGAACTCAATTAAAAGCAGGGGATGTTTCAAGTTACGAAGTGGCAATGCTGCAGACCGGAAGTGCTGGAAGGTTGCCAAGCTTAGGGAAGATCCGAAGATCCGGGCAAGTGTTTCCACAGAATCATCGATGAGAAGATATCGATGTCGTTCGATAGCTTGGCTACAAAGACGTATCGAGATGCTCAAATATACATTGTCTTGACATTAAAATTTTAGTGTAACCTTAAATTATTAAAATTTTATTGAAGTTATATATTTTTATATTGAAACATCAATATTGAAGTCTGAAATACTGAACTTAAATACCTGCGCGGAAATTATTCAATTAATTCATCATGGTTTTCAAATAATAAATTGCTACATAAGAAAAGGAGAAAAAAAATAGAAAAGTAGAACTTTTTTCTTTCGTAAATTGCCGTGTGAAGTGAAAGGGTATGAAAAATCAGAAATGTTTTAAGAGTCTAGAGTTTGAAAGTACCCGGCGTTCTCATTCCCTCTTCTTTTTAACACTATATACGTGAATTTACAAGCATTGAAGCCCCATGCCACCCTTAGTCTCGTTAATGGTGCACTCTAGACTTTCCGAATCTTCCCTTTTTATAGACGATACTCTATCGAGCAATTTCCCCCTTCTCTATAATTTATCTTTCTTCAAGGGCCTCTCACTGAAAACATCGGAAGAGCAAATCTTTGAAACGACATTTTAAGAGGGATTGGGGATAATAGTTGATTTTCAATCAGAAGATATTCGACTTCTCAGGTAGGAATTGCCAAGGCTGACGATGGACCAAAGCTTGTGCGAGCCTTCTTTTTCTCAGGCTTGATGACACAAGCTTCGGTCAAGCTTGAATCTATTGTTAAGACAACCTTGAAACAAGGCTGGCTGACAGCCTTTTTTAAGGTTAGATAAACTGAGTTGATTCAGGCTTAGGGCCTCTAGGCTTAATTATTGCAAAGGTTGTTTCAAGCCTGAATCAATCTTCGGTGATCAATCCTGTATTAATATTTTCTATTTTTGTTTTTTTCTAATTCTACCGTAATTTTGTAGTAGTTTTAATGTATGTATTTTACAATATGACAAACAAAAAATTTCAAAAATTGAAGAATTTAGCAAAAATTTATGGATCTTAATAAAACTGGCCACATTTAGATTTTTGGAATCGCTCAATCCAAACTGATGTCGGATTTTCAAAATTCAAAATGGCAGATTCAATATGGCGGACCAAATTTCTCAAAAATGTTTGGAACTTGATAAAATTGGACATATTTTGGTTTCCGAGGTCGTTGAATCCAAATCTGAAATCAGCTTTTCAAAATTCAAAATAGCGGACCAAAATTTCCAAAAATTGAAGAAATTAGCAAAAATATATGGAACCTAATAAAATTGGTCATATTTAGGTTTTTGGGATCGCTGAATCCAAATTAGGTATCAGATTTGGATTCGGCGGCCTCCAAAACCTAAATATGACCAATTTTATCAGGTTCCAAACATTTTTGAAAATGTGGTTCCACCATATTGAATCCGCCATTTTAAATTTTGAAAATCTGATACCAGATTCGGATTCAGCAATATCGAGAACATACATGTGACCAATTTTATCAAGTTCCAAACATATTTTCTAATTTCTTCAATTTTTGAAAATATTGGTCCACCATTTGAAATTTTAAAAATCTGATATCAGATTTAATTTGATTTTAATTATAAATTATATATATATATATATAATTATATATAATTATATTTACACTTCCAGAGTCTTTCTTTTAAAAAAATCAGTATTTAATATCAGGGCAGCAGTAGCTTAGAGGCATGATTGTTTCTTAAATATTAAAATGTAAATAGCTGAGAGGCGTTAGGTGTTAGGAATGCGTTAGATAGGTAGTTTAAGGTATGGGGTTTCGATCTCCCGCAGCGGTTAAGTTTTTTCATAGCGTTTATGTGTACGATTATGTTTAGTGATATATAATATAATAATATTTATATAACAATAAGTGAAATATAATATTAATAATAATCGTTGTAGTTGTGAATCCGCATTTACATGTAGATATTTCTTTTGCCTCCTCTTTTACGAGGGGAATAATACTAACTAATACTAAATTTTAATTAATCTTTATCATTTATTGTAATGAAAAGTCTCTCAGTGTATATTTATAGTATCTGGATTCATTAAGTTCTATATATAAAAGCAATTTATAAAATTAGCAATTAAGAATGATCGAAGGTGGCTCAAGCTTCAGAATTTTGACTATTTAAGGCTTGGGCAAGGCTTTACTAACAACCCCGGTCGAGGGCTTCGCTTCCAGGACTGAAACGGTGTTATCATTTTCGGGTCTATGAAGGGTTGGGACAGGCTTGGATACCAAGCCTCTCCCAAGGTTGACTAGCCTTTGCAGAGGGCTTGGCAAGCCCTGCCACCGTCGCCAATTTCTAAGCTGGTTAAAAAACCTAGAGAGTTTCCAACCAGATGGTAACCAAAGCCATAGCAACCATTTTTACCGCAATTCTCGAGAATTAATTTAATTCAATACACTTTTGATAATAACTCTCTTTAACATAAAAAGGAGGTTATATTCCTATAATCGCTATAATTACTATAGTTTTCATAACAATTTTTGATTAATAATGTTTTTAAGCAATGATTGAATTATTATTTTCATGAAAGTGATTTGCAGAACACCCGGTATATTATCCTCATTAAGCTCAATTGACGCGAATCCCTTAGCGGCATTAGTGGGGGAACCATCGAGTGTCAATTCATCCGTGTCTGCATCGATGGATGTGTCAATTTTTCAGATCACGTGATTCCCAAGAACTCTACAGGGAAACGGGAGATTGACGAATAAATCGTCCACTAATTAGACTTTGCCGGGAGTTCCTAGCTAATGCTAATAATTTAACCATTCGACCCGCGGGCTTGACTCAACCCGCCCCGGGAAATCTCGCTATAATCTCCTTATTAGCTCTTCTCCTCCAGTTCTCCTCCCTTTTCCATAAGCCTCAACCCGCAGTGCCCCTTCCGCTACATGATCTCGCGATCTTCCGCTGCACCATCGTCTATCAAGATTTCCTTGCAGATTCAATATCATTATTCACTCGCTTTCTAATATCTTTCGAAACAAAATATTGAATAAAATAATTTTTCACTCAAAAGATAAAGAAATTTTTAATTTTAAATAAAATCTAGAGTCTAGATTAAAGTTTTTAAATTTTAAATTAAAAATATTCTAATTTGGAGGAGTTTACTGTAAACGCATTAAAATAAGAGAGCTTGTAATTATTATATCCTTTAAAAATCACTCAAGCTTAAAAACTCCTGATTAGAAAGTTTTTATCCTTCCACTCTTGTATTTAAAATTTTACCTCCTTTTTTCTTTCAAATGAAAAAAATATTTTTTCTCTTTAAAATTTCAAGCTTTAATATTTTATCCGGTTATCAAAATGTAACTTTATTATCACCGAAAATGACATTTTAATCGGTCTATGAAAAAGGGTTAATGTGTTAAATGGCCTTAAAGATCCAAGTGAACTGCACTTGCGCCGAATGGGTGCGAGATTCCCCGAATGAGGTTGTCGTTCGGCCAAGCGGAATGTACGATAAGGCCCGTTGGACGATAAGGTCAGTCCAAAGAATGGACATCGGATGTCGTGAAAATTATTACACCTGATACCTTAATCCCATACGCTTCAATGTGACTTAACTTTTCTTTTCATCGATCCAATTAGCTCCAATTATCAATTATTTTATTATTCAGTATCAACTAATGTTTACATTCAGAAAAAAATTTTTTTAAGAACGCTCACTCTGTGTAGTAAATTCAAAAATAAATAAAAAACAATCAATACAAAAATATTTTTATATTTATTTATAAAATCGCAAGATTGATACATTTGAAGGCTGGTGTCTGCACATAGAGAGTATTTCTAAACTATATATTATATTCAAACGATTTTTGAACGGCTTTATTTTTGAACGTGTTCTCCCCGTACAGTAACACTCAAAATTAATCAATCTTTATCTTAAATTATAAAATCAACAAAAAAGAGTCTTTTGTTAATTTCAACGATTCTTAGAAGAGAATCTGAAGCGTTTCAGGAAAAATAATAGTTTGAGTTATAATTTTTCATTTAAAAATGGTTATCAGAATGTTTATGTTTTTTCCTTCGTCTTAGACAAGAGTCATCATTTTCATTCAATTTCAATTCTGACGGCTCATTTTGTCCTGAAAAAGATTCTTTACAATTCTATTTGGTATATTTTCATTAAATTTGTAATTTTTCATATTATTTAATTTGCAAGATCATTAACAGTATAATTTCTAAACAAAATAATTTTAAGAAAACCTACCAAATAGAGCTGTAAAAAATCTTTTAAGGAACAAAAAAACAAACACAAATTCCTAATAATTATATTTAGGTAAACAATTATGACCTAAACTATTTTTTCTAAAGTACCCTTCGGTTTCTTTTTCAAAATTGGTTAAAAACAATTTTGGATTTATTTGCCTTGATTTTATAAATCAACATAAAGATTTCATTAATTTTAAAGTTGATTGTACAATGTATAACTCATTACTATGACGGAAAAATATAAATAAGGTTTTCATTGAATTATTTTACCAAAAATAATTGAAATCTATTATATTTATAAATAAATAAAAATTAGTCCAAGTAGGCGACACGCGCCTACAAGAAAGGGTTTCGTATAGCCTCACTTCTTCCAATGCTATGGCATTGTGATTTTCAGTACATACAACGTTGTTTGGGCTCTTAATATTCTTCCTCTAATGGTGCATGAATCATGAATATTCATACGAAATTTGAGCCTTCTACCTAAAATACTTTTGAAGTTACTAGCCGTAAACGTTGGACGGACACCTGACCGAAACTGTAAAGGTTTCTGCCCGGGATACGAAACCCTAAAAATTAATCAAATAAAATGTGAGTAAAATAAGTGTAAAAAATAATTATTTAAAAAATAGTAATTTTGTTAAAATGTCCCCTTAACTTGATACGTATAATGCTTACCAAGCAGACGACTATGAAATGCTGCTGCCGGTTGTTGCTGCAAAATCAATATCATTCCGCCCACTCGGTGGCTCTCTATCCTTGTCTTTCTCTCCTAGACACCCCACCCGAGTCTTTGCAACCACGACTTTTCGCATCCCTCGCTTCCGATGGCTTCTTCTATTCTTGTTCGCCCCGTATCGCGATTTTTCTCGTCAAATTACCTGACACTGGTAATGTCAAAGGATTTTTTTGTCACGGGCTGCGTGCTACTAAGGAGACGAAGGGCGACAAGAAAGCCACGGGAGAAGTCACCCATGAAATATGGTGTGTGAGAGAAGAAAGAAGATTCCCAGAGACGAGAAGTAAAATCTGAAGTGGAGCTATTTTTACCTCTCTTGAAACTTTATTATCAAAGGATGTTTCAGTTTTCCTTAATTTCTTTTATTACACATTTGTGACATTTCCTATTTTTATCAGTCTACTTTTATGCATACATATATAAATAATTTTTTTCCAAAATAAAAATTGAAACGCACCAGACATTGATTCCTTGAGACCCAATCCATTTCAAATCAGGCAGGCAGTGCAACTTCAAGTCACAGAATCGGTCGTCTATGAAATATGTTGTTTTTTAAAGGAAATAAGAAGACGTGTATTTTACCGTTTTGAGAAAAAATAAATTTTCACGAAGTTATGAGTATTTGAATATTACGTTTCTTTTTTTAAAAAAGCACTGCATTTTTCTTTGAACTTTTATAACTTTAAACTCAATTAAGATACACTGCTCTCGCGATATATGTTCCCTTGACACAAGTCCTTCCTCGAATTTTAGCCGCAGGTGAGGGGTCTAAGGGGACGAGAGAGCTGAGCTCGGAGCTCAGCGGAGTTTCGCAAGTACCCTAGCAACAAAGCGGGCTGTACCCTATCGGATAATTCCGTCAATTCGTTTTCAGTGTTTTCGTTATACGTTACAAAAATGACACAGTTAAACAAGAGGAAGCATTTAACATTCCACGAGAAATATGTATCATGTGTTTACTGCTTTAATTAAAAATTGTACAACTGGAAGCTCTTTTTAGTTGAAATTTTCTAATGCTCGAAACTTCAAACTTAACCTTTTCCCCTTGTCTAAAAATTCTGAAAAAATGCAGTCATGTTTTGACTGTTTTTTGCCGTAAAACTTTTTAAAATTTTTTTTGAGTTTTCTCAGCTTCTATTAAATATACGATACTTTATAACCACCTTACGAGATGTGGAATACTCCACTTTGATCCAATTCACATATTTACTATTTTGCAGAATTTTAAGTTGGTTACATGAAAATTCGAGAAAATCGAAAAAAGTTAGCGATTCCAATTGGAATCACTCGGGCGGCACGGGTTAATTGCATAAAATAATAATTTACCTATACACACACACACACTTGTATGTGTGTGTGTCGGGGTGTGTATGTGTGTACATTATACATATTATATATTATTTTTTTTTTTATTATTTATCGGCATTTGGAACTCGAAAGTTCATTGCCTCATCTACCCGAGACCGCCACGCGTTTCTA
>JBAGKK010484617.1:0-16537 GCA_037177015.1 Euceroptres primus
TGCAAATTGTTGTCTGGCCTAAAATTATTACAGGAAAGCACCTTTCACACAATATTTGTAGTTAAATCTACAAAAAACCCAAAATCTTCGTATTCAAAACAAAGAAATTTATGCATTTATCAATTCAAATTGTTTAAATAATAAACAATAGTTGTATAATGGAGATTTTCCTCAATATTGAGTCAAAGGCCAAAGAATATCACTTTGTTTTACGAAAAAATCCAAATCGTTGTAGTGAGAACTACAAAATTATGTATTTGTTAATTAAAATTGTTTAAATAATAAAAAATATCTGTGCAACGGAGATTTTCCACAGTATTAGGACAAAAGCAAAATTATATTGGTTTATTTTAGGCCAAAAACGAAATCTCTGAAGTGAAAATTGATTGTTGATTAAAATTGTTTAAATAATTGAAAGTTGTGCAATATCAAGTTGACACTGCAAAATACCATTGAAAAGATATTTGCAATCACACCTGCATTTTAAGCGCATTATATTAAGTAATAGCCGAAATGTGAGTTTATTTATAACATTTGTTTAAACAATGACTAGATACTATTTTCTTTTGTTTAGTTTCTAATTAAACTTCATTTTACATACATTTCCTGCAAAAAATATCAGTTTGAAGCAACAAAAAGGAGCTAATTCTTCACAAAACACATTTAATAACTAAATTGTTCATAATAATATAAAAATATTGTCTAATCAACTAATACCGCTGGAGGTTATTTCTAGAGAGTTGTTTTACTGATTCTGGTTATTAGAGCGTCAATAAAAATTTTTTTGATAAAATGGTGCTGTCAAAAAAAATTATTTTCTATTCTTTTTTCTTATATAAAAAATTTTGAAAAGTCTTTCAAAAACCGGCCTTGACTGATCTATGGAGAATTTTATAACCTTTGATTTAAAAAAAAAACATTTTCGTCCTTTCGGCATTTTCATTTGGCTTTTTCTCCATCTCATGACGAAAAGCACTGTATTTGCCATGTCCAAATGAAAATCTTCGCTCTCGCCAAAATTTGCGTTTAAACTTGGCGAATAATGTACTATTGTCCAGAGACACTTTTTTTGCCTTACTGAGCGACCCGGCAGTTCAGGTTTTAAAAAATTGTACACACCCCTATTAAATCCGTTTTTTCTCACACATGCATATTTAAGACGATTTCAGTCTCTGAAAAGTGAAAATAAAGTTGAAGTTTTTAACTCATGGGCCTAAAGACAATTTTCGCGTATGCACACATGGCCATTGGTTTTATTTTAGTTCCAAGGGAGAATGACTAAAGTACTTTAGCTCCGCTCCCTAATGACACTTTCATGGGATGTGGCGCCATCTCACTGATAAATGGTTTCAACTTATATCTCTTTTCGTGATATTCTGTCGATAATGGTAAATCTTCAAATAGTTAGCCATTTGCTCTCACATCAACTCGACATTATAGGCTATGTCGAAAATTGGTTAAACGAAAATGAGTGAACCGAGGGAACCTATTAGTAGTGTCGATGAAATACTATCACAAATAATAGGTAAAGCCAAATTTGCAGTGGAAAAATCAGTGAGCGATAAATTAAATACCAAATATGAAAGTCCTTATGATACAGTAACGTGTCAAGTACAGCGCAAGGAACCCGAGGAACGAAGGTTTTTGTAGAGGCAATTTTGATTGCAAATTATAGATTAAAGGGGCCTCTGGACCCCGTTTGTTATTATTCTGTTATTATGTAATTGTAGGTATAACGTATTTCTTAATGCCGCCATATTTACAAATCTGCCCTTATTCTCTCGTCCTAAAGCTTCAGAAACTTGACTTCTATTTACATTTGTAAGAAAAAATAGCGTGTGTAACGCGAAGTTTGTCTGCGAAGTTTGTCTGCACTCTCTCAAAAAGACCAATTTTACTCCCTTGTCGCACAATATACTATTATACTGTGACATTTTGTAAGACGCAAGTAGAGGATAGCAGGGTAAAACCGGGTACTTTTTTGTATTTGGCTGCATACGAAAAAGCAGAAAGCTTTTCTGTAACTACTCGTCGTCAGTAATCTTCAGTGAATCTTGAACTATGAGAAAATGAGGCTAGTTGCCGAAACAAAATTTTTTTTTACGAAATTTAACATGTTTTTTAGAAGTATGCAAAGTACCTGGTTTTTCCCCACCCGCAGGGTAAAACCGGGTACCCATTAGAAAGCATGTAAACCATCGCCATCGTGCAATTACAAAATTTTCGTTTAAGTTTATTAAAACATTATAAACAAGAGTCAGGAAAACGAAGTCCACTTGTTCAACATTGCTTATTTTACTTATTTACTTTTAAATTAAATTTTCAAATAAAAAAAATTTTCACACCTAAACAAATTATAATAAAATATTATATACAAAAATCTTAAGGGTTAAGGTTCAAATTTTTTTGTCCGATCTGTACAAGAAAAAATAAGAACTATTGTTTTTACCCATTGTATATCCGTTGAAATACAACGAACCGTATCAACTGTACGTTACTGCTTACAAAGTGACGGTCAACTCCAGTGGTATATACTCTCTAATAGGTACGGAATGAGATTCTGCATTTATTAAAACAGATGCTGTGTCTCTGAAAGATCCACGACGATTTCATTCTCGCTCCACATTGAAATTTTTTTCACCGAAAACTTTAAGTATCAGCCGCCATATAATCCAGACGTGTCGCGTGTGCTCTTTGACTTTTCTTGTTTTTTGTAACTGGTCGTGATCTTCTGTAATGCAGGCTTGTGAACATTGAGTGCGCCTACTCTGTGCATTTCAATATTTTCATAAATTTAGGCTTGATAGTGAAAGTGACTATACGTTTAGTAGGTTTTTTTAACATTGACATAATTTCAAAGTGTGTGCTACTGGAGCGTGTTGTTCCTAATAGCATGAGTCTCCAGGGTCTCAAGGCGGACGAAGTCTGTCATGGTTGCAACGGAAAAGTGGTGGATGTTATTTACTGTCGCAAGTGCAAAACCCCGTATCACCAGTCCTGTTCGTCAAGAATCTCCAACAATGTCAGAGCCCGAAAATTTTTCCTCCATCCAGGACGTTGAGCTTTTGACTCCAGTCAAGCAGGATGGAATCTGTTGAACGTATTCTGAAAACGATTTAGTCCCAGTGCTCTCATCCTGCTACGGTAGATGAAAACACAGTTGGTCAGAGATGCATGTATGAAATGGAGCAGAGGAACCTTAGAAGGAAGAATCTCATCCTTTTTGGGTTACCTGAGTTCATACACCACCGACAGAAAGTTTGGGTACATTTGCATTGACCGTTTGAAAAAGCATGCTTCACTTCAAAGAACCTCAAAAAAATTGAGTGTATGAGTTTCAAACATGAATCGTTTGAAAGTATAGAAAATTCTGCGTCGAATGCAATATATATATCAAAATATTTTAATAAACGAGTCGAAAAATATTTGACTTTAAAGTCACATATTTTTTCAACAAAATTATCATTTTAATATCTTGCGTTCAACTCTTCGCTAAATCTAGAAAAGTGTTCCCAAAAATTTGGCAAAATCATAAATTCAAGAGCAAACCCTACTCATTAAATCTAGACTTAGAATATAAATAAATATTAAATAATTGCCGAGTTATCATAAAAAATATTTACTCGTGCAATAGAAATTTTTGGGAAGCCAAAAGTATGAGATTTGTTGATCGCGTTTAATTGTCATCGTGTGTAACCTAGAATTTCATCGCATATACTCCTTGCAAGAGAGCGTCGTTTTGAATTTTAAATACTTAACCATGAATAATCTTAAGGCAAATAAATCAATTACTAAATAAAGCAATAAATAAATAAATAAAGAAAATAATGTATAGCAAAAATGTTTTAAATTTAAATAAATCAAATTTATTTTCTTTAAGATTATTGATGGTTAGGTATTTATAATCCTAAACGGCACTCTCTTGCAGGGAGTATAGGCGACAAAATTCGAGGCTACACACGATGATAATTGAACGCGATCGACAAATCTCGTATTTTTTGGCTTCTCAAAAGTTTCTAATGCACGAGTACATATTTTTTATGATTACTCGGCAATTATTCAATATTTGTATATGTTCTTGGTCTTGATTTAAAGAGTAGAATTTGCTCTTGATTTTATGATTTTGCCAAAATTTTTGGGAACACTTTTCTAGATTTGGCGAAGAGTTGAACGGAAGATTTCAAAATGATAATTTTTCTGAAAAAACCTTTGAGTTTCAAGACAAATATTTTTTGACTCGTTTATTAAAATGATTTAGATATAAGCGCATTCGATGAAAATTTTTCTAAACTTTCAAAAAGTTCAGGTTTAAAAATCGTATACTCAATTTCTGCACAGATATTAGCCTTTGAAATGAAGCATGCTTTTTCAAACGGTCAATGCAAATGTACACAAACTTTCTGTCGGTAGTGTAACTGCTCAGAGCAGCGGTACACCATCCCATGTCATCCCCTCTACTCTCCTCAACGAGCTTTTCTCTGATGCTGCTCTTGAAAACCTAACCTCAGAATTCAAAGCATTTAGACTTGGCATATTTTCGCAGCAACTACTGAAGTCGCAGACCAGTGAAACTGGTCTGCGACTCGGTGGACTCGGCTCAGACGTTACTACGCGCGTCCCTAGAACGAAAAAAAATCATCAATCGACCCGAAGCTGAAAAACCTATGGATGACGTCCAACAGGACGAAACTCCAGTTAGCAGAAATCGCTGACTTGAAAACCGCTCTTGCTTCGCAGCGCAAAGAAGGGGAAACGGACCTCAAGCTAGTATTTCGCCATGAGGTTCCAGCGTTGAAGAAAGTGGGAGAAGGGTCGATATCTAGGACCGGCTCAAACCAGATACATGGCAACGGGTAATATATACCATACACATACGTAAGTAATTCCTCCATTTTATGTAATCGAGTGCCTTACCCACGACAATCCTTATCTATCCGTATATATTACCAGAATGTAAGAGGTGTTCTCACCAAGTTACACTCTTTACTTAGTTCAATCCCGTAGCCTCCGTATAATATCATTGCATTATCTGAAAATTGGCGGTACAGAGGTATTACCTTTCCGAATTAGGCTTTAGGGGGTTTGACATCTTTAGATGCGTTCGTAGCGAGAGAACAAGCTCTAGTGAGCGGGGTGGGAGAGTGTTAGTGGCTTCTTTTCGCAGTTTAGGGTGTGTCAATCTACCCACCAATGTTGATACGGCGGAACAAACCTTGGTTAAATTAGTAATTGGCTATGATACGCATATTGTGGAGGTGTTCTACATTCCACCTAATTCTAGTATTGACAAATACACTGACATGTGCGTAATTTTAGAAGATTCGTCAAACTCTTTTCCTATTGCCACTTTCACTATTCTTGGAGATTTTAACATGCCCTATGTATGCTGAAACAGTGATCTCGATCAAGGGCCGTTCTGCACCCCCAAGCCTGGGATATTAAAGACACAAGTTGACATTACTAACATCGTTTTTGACACATTTGATTTTTTAAACTTTACTCAATTTAATGACAACGTTAACAGTCACTGCTCTCTACTTGATCTAATTTTATCCAACTGCAGCTCTGTCTCGGCAGGGGTGGCCACTGGCCCTCATCTACCTACTGATGACTATCACCCACTACTTTTAATTGATCAACGAACCAATAACATACTTGCGGTTAACAACATGCGACTCGATTTTAAAAATGCTAACTCTTCGGCTATTTGTTCCTACCTAAGCGATATTGATTGGTCAAATTTGTTCTTAAATGCCTTTGTTGACGAAGCTGTAAACATTCTCTATTTACATCTTTATACAGATTTTGACTTCTTCGTGCCTAAAAAAAGCCAAGAACTTCAACAAGTTTTCCTCCATGTAATAATCGAGATCTTATTCATTTGGTGCTGGCTAAAAAAGCTGCTCATACCATCCACAAGCGTACGCGTAACCTTGATGATTATGTTTATTTTTCATTGTTAAGAGCACAGAGCAAAATTTTATTTGATAAATCTTACGACGTGTTTATTAAGGACACCGAAAATTCCATCATAACTAATCCCAAAAAATTTTGGTCTTTTGTCAATGGGATTATTAAATTGTAACGAGCTGCCAAACCAAATGAATCTGGGCGACGAACACGCTGATACGGGTGTAGGTAAAGCTAACTTGATTGCAAAATATTTCAAGTCAGTGTATTCGACTCCATCCGAACAAATCGATTAAGCTACATTTTTCGATTCGACTGACACCATTGATTTATCATTTGTATACATTAACAAAGAAGAAATTGAAACTAAATTAAAAAACCTAAACATCACTAAAGGTGTAGGATCGGATGCCCCCCCCCTCTCTTCCGAAGTCATGTTTCTCATCATTAATTGAACCTTTATATCTAATTTTCAACAAATCAATTAATGACGGGTTTATTCCATCTGATGAGAAGAATGGGATTGTTGTTCCTGAATATAAAAGCGGTAACCGAAAGACGTGACCAATTATAAGCCCATCACAATACTGAACGCTATTCCCAAAATATTTGAAAGTATTATCTACGACAAAATTTCTTTAGCTTTAGCAAACATTTTAATAGATGCGCAGCATAGCTACAAGTGGGGTAGGTCTGCAATCACAAATCTCTGCGTCTACACAAATTTTTTATCTAATAGATTATAGGCCGGATTACAGGTTGACGAAGTGTACACTGATTTTTCCAAGGCCTTCGACAAAGTCGATTATGTCATTCTCGTGGCAAAGCTCAGGGCGATGGGTTTGTCTGGTAATATTCTGCATTGGTTAAAAAGCTACTTGAGTAACAATTTCCAGGTAGCCCGCGTCAATTACCAATATTCTAATGTCTTTCATGTAACCTTTGGCGTGACCCAGGGATCGCATCTTGGTCCTCTTATGTTCATCATGCATGTTTATGATGTTCATAAGATAATCAGAACTTGTTTTTTTGCTTTATGCTGACTATTTTAAACTTTACAAAGAAATTGCATCCTACTTAGACTGCGTCGACCTTCAGGATGACCTTGATCGTCTCCAGACCTGGTGCGTGGCGAGTGGGATGCAGTTTAACGTCAAAAAATGCATATTCCTTTAGGCAAATTTGTCTTATGAAGATCAGATCACAGAAGCTGTAAACAAAGTCATCCGGTCATTGGGCTTTGTCATAAGAAACGCCGCGAAATTTCACAACCCACTCACGATAAAAATTCTATATTTCTCCTTAGTCCGACCCATTCTTGAATACGCATCGGTAATCTGGTCACCGCAATACAATGTAAGCATAATTAGGCTTGAAAGGGTCCAGAATCGTTTCTTACACTTCACAGCAAGGCAATTAGGCTCGCCAATGAGTAGAACTGACCACGATTATTCCCAGGGATCAGTGTTAGATTTAGATTCGCCGATATTTGTTTCTTATATTAACATTCTTAGTCAACAGTCCCGAGCTGTTAGAAGAAATAAAAATAAAAGTACCTACTAGTCTCAAACTCGTGCTGCGTAGCACAAAATGCCTTAAATTCAATCTGCCAATGCATCGTACCAACTATTGTCTTAACGCTGTTTTACCTAGGATTTGTAGTGAAGCAAATGATCTCATCGAATCTCTAGACTATTTCAAAAACTCTCAGTCGCATTTTAAACTAGTGCTGAAAAACTTAATTGAACCGCCGCATCGTAGAAGGGGGTATAAAATTTCTTGGTCCGAGCGCAATGGCCTCTCACCGCTTTTGTAAATTTTTTTGAATTTTTATTCTTGGAAATTTATTTGGAGTACTTCATTTCTTTGGATAATATCAAAAAATATTTTTTAAATTGTAATTTTTATATTGTCTGGATCCGTTTGTGCCGGACCAAAAAATTTTATACCCCTTTCTACGATGCGGCGGTTCAATTTACCTCATAGACAACAGTGCTGTGTAACAAATCAGCTTGCACACCTAACATTCTTGTTATATTTAGTTTTATTTTAGTTGATAAGTTTTTTGCTGTTATAAGGGGCGTATGCCCGTGGAACTCTCAATAAATAAATAAACTTCTCTCAACGGTGAAGAAACGTGTGCAAATGGGCACCGATTATTTTAGAATGATGATGGTGTCAATGTGCAAGATATATCGACGCCTTCATTCAATATGAATCTATTTACTGGCAGCGCTGGGTATGTATCTTTCTGCCTTTAGCGCCAAGTATGAGCCTATCTGCAGATAAACGCAGATAGGCTCATACACAGCGCTGCCAGTAAATAGACTCATATTGAATAGAGGCGTCGATATATCGAGCTGGCCATAAAAGGTAGCCGGTTTGATCTGCCGCTTGGTTTTACCCTACTCTCCCCTACCTGATCCGCATCAGAGGTTGAAATGCGAATCATTATTTCTTTTGCCGTGAATAAATACAATTATAAACTCAATTTTTGTGAAATGTTCAGTTTATTTGTTAAGATAAATGTTTCAAAAAATTCTGTTTATAATTATATTTATTCATGTCAAAAATAATAGCGATTCACATTTGGACTCTTGATCCGGATCAAGTTCTTTTGCCTTACAAACTTACTTTGAAAATTTTTACCATGGAAAGGATCTCGCACGAAACGTGAAGAAAAAAGGTCTCGATGGATTTTAGTGACATTAATTTATTTTGTAGTTCATAAAAATAGAAGTTTGCCAAAAGGATTTAAACCGATTATCAGGTCTGTGAAATAAGGGCGTGTGACATTTGTTTTCGAATTAAGAGTTGTTTTTTACGTAATTTTATGCGCTGAATCCGAATCTGACCTTAGAATTTACCCATCACGTGAGGATTCCGAGTTAAATAAAGGTAAAGTTGTCAAAAAAGACTATTTTCGCCATATTCATAGAATTATTACTAAAAGAGAAATTTTTTTGTACTTAATGTCAACTTTAACGTAATAGTATATTCTGCATGAAGGGAGGGACGTAGACGTTTTTTGCCGAGCGCGAAGCTTGCGGCAAACTGCGCTCGACAAAAAGTGCCTCCCTCCCGTGGTGCATACGATATTTTCTTCAACACGTACTGTCGAGTGACTTAAATTCGTCAGATTGACTTGTATAACCGAGGAAATCAGTTGCGTGTTGTGCTACATTTAGCCTTATAAAAAGTGAAGGGCTCAAACACTCATCAATTCAGTTTTCTTCGAAGTTCAACGACAAAATACTTTCACTCGACTCGCGGAAGTACAGTACATACAAGTCTACAATTGTCAATCGCCCTACGAATCTTCAAGTTCAACCGCTACTCGTGAGTTTACCTTGTGCAACCAGTCTATTTACAATTGTGGATCCAACTTAGATCTACATTGAATTTGCTACCTGAGTCCGAGCCTGGACTTAGATCCCAACCGATGTCCAACTTCAATCTGAGACCAACCCTTACTTTTGATCTACAAGTTCATCTTACAAACTAATTTCAGTAAGTTTCCAATAATTGATTATTGTATGTACAATCTAATAAGTCATATTTTGTTTATAAGTCAATCCTTGTTTAAGGTACTGACTAGACGGAAGGACAGTAGATTCCTACCTGACTCCATAGTGCCAAATTAATCGAGGAACCGTTTACCCTTTGTATTCTTATAAAACATAAAACATCTTATAAAACAATAAAGTAAACATTGTTTACTTTATTTTGAACCACGCTGCACTGACTTTTGCCTCATCCTAGGGCTAGGATCCCAGGATCTATATCTAAATCTTTTAGTAAAAGAAAGCATCAAAATTCAGTAAACATTTTAGATTAAAAGAAATTAGCTTCACAAACAAACAAGACACATGGAATTTGGTAAGCAAAGGTTATAGAATTTAAGAAGGTTTACTATTTGAAATATATCATTGAACATTGAGATAAGAATCTCCCTGAAATCATTTTTGATATTGATCATCGATTATTTTGTGACTTGTTTGATTTGCTACAACACACTTTGAATTCTTTATTTCTTTTTGATGTACTGTAATTAAAACTTTTAATGTTCAATCTTATGTCCATAAACTTATTTGAAACTTGTAATTTTATGATGACATATGTCGAATACTAATTCGAGCGACTCAGAGAAACCCAAAATAAAGATAACCGTGTTAAGCGGGACCAAACTAAGAAGAATTCTGAACTCGCAAACATTGTTAAAAACAACCGGATAGGTCCCTCTAAACCAAAAAGAACCATTCAATCAAATAAAGAAACATTCATCCTCGATAACCCTAATTCACCCCTTTGCGAAAACTCAACTGATAAAACATTTCTGCCATTAGACACTTCTTTAGAAAAAACTTTTACTCCCTGTCAAAATACACTCGAAGGAGATTCCAGAACAAGCAATTTATCTGACTCTAACAACTGGTACGAGTCAAGTTTCAACCCTGATTCAAGCATTATTTCTGGATCAGATAAAACATTAGTAGGAAATAACGGTAACAATAACTTTGCAAGAAATAGAAATAATAATTATCCTGACAATAAATTCTCAAGAAACAGAAATGACAATTACAACAACAATAACAATTTTTCAAGGAACAAAAATAACAACTACAATGCCCATAATAATAACTTTCCAAAAAGCAAAGACAACTACAACAATAAGTATCGAAACAATGACTACAACAACAACTTTTCAAATAAAAGAAATAACAATTACAATAACAACAGACAAGGTAATTCAGGACAATACAGAAATTCCAACTCAAGACAATTTCAAAATGAAAATGGACGGTATGATAATAGAAAGCAATAAAGCAACAGAGATAATCAGCAATATCGCCCTGATTCAAAATTCACTTGCCACAGCAACCGGGAAACTTCAATGCTCTCCCCAATCCGAGTGCACTGAGGGAAGTGTAAACCAATTACCAGAAGCATCCTCTTGCAGCGATCAATTAACACTAGTTAATTGATCGCTGGAAGAGGATGCTTCTGGTACTTGGTTTATACTTGCCTCAATGCGATTCCATCGATTATGATATCAGCTGAAGGGTTAATAAGCCCAGCTTATATGATGATCGATACCGGAGCTGGTCGAAATCTAATAAAACAAAATGCTGTGGACTTTAATGTTCCAAGAAATGAAAAAACCGTGTTAAGACACATTAGGCCAAGTACAAATAAAGATTCTGGGATACCCAACAATATTCG
Source organism: Euceroptres primus (assembly GCA_037177015.1). Taxonomy (NCBI): domain Eukaryota; kingdom Metazoa; phylum Arthropoda; class Insecta; order Hymenoptera; family Figitidae; genus Euceroptres; species Euceroptres primus. The sequence goes on from JBAGKK010484617.1 coordinate 11,134, forward strand.
ACATTGATCCTAATGAAGTTCCAGTAAAAAAAGACGGAGTATTAGGATCAGAATTTTTCCGAGATAACCAAGTCAATACAAATTCTACATCAAAATGTCTAGAAATAAAAAAAAAAATTATCCTCTTACATCTACACAAACGTTAACTATTCCTGCTCGAACAGAAACAACTTTTTATGTTCCAGTTGGAAGTTCAGAGAAACGCGAAGGATATGTTCCATGATTACACGTCGGAGAAGGAATTTACACAGGAGATGCAGTCGTAAGAAACTGTGAAGGAAAAGCATATTTGAAAATTGCCAACATTAATGAAACACCAGTAACAATTTCAGTCCCAACAGTTAATTTAGAAGATTTTGAAGAACCAGATTTCAATGAAACAATCAATAAAACGTACAGATTCCAAATTCAAGGAAAACCTCCTCTTGAAGCAACTAATGCACTATAACACTCAATTCCAACTGCAGATGATTGTCCAATATTTTCGCGACAATATCGCTTTCCTCCTATTTACAAAGAAGAAATTTCAAAACAAGTAGACGATTTACTAAAAAATGAAATTATCAAACCTTCACAATCGCCGTATAACACTTCCGTTTGGATCGTTCTTAAAAAAATCAGACGAAATTGGCGATTCATATTCCTTGCTAAATATAAATGACACTCTCGATTCTCTTGTATCCGCGACATATTTCTGAGTTTTTGATTTAGCTACAAGATTTCACCACATAAAAATGGATCTTCAAGATTCTCACAAAACTGCATTTTCTACACCTCATGGTCACTACGAATTTTACCGAATGCCTTTTAGACTAAAATCAGCTTCAACGACTTTTCAAAGATTAATGGATTTGACCTTGACAGGACTAATTGGAACAGAACTGTTTGTATATCTTTATGACATAGTCATATATGCTGATACCTTGGCAGAACACGAAACAAAATTTAATAACTTATTAGTACGCCTCAGAAAAACAAACCTTCATTAAGAACCAGACAAATGCGAATTTCCTGCGTCCCGAAGTAGGACATCTAGGTCATATAATTGATAGAAATGAAGTACGTCCAGATCCGAAAAAAGATAATAGCCGTAAAAGAATTCCTAATTCCAAAAACACAGAAAAACATTAAACAATTATTAGGCCTAGCAGGATACTACCGCAGATTAATTGATGGATTTTCAAAAATTCCCAGCTCTCTAAATCAACTTTTAAAAAAGGAGACTCCCTTCGTTAGGACTGAAAAACAACGAACAGTTTTCGATATTTTAAAATCAAATTTAAAAACATTTTTTTCAACTCTTCGTTCTCACAACAGATGCCTCAGGTTTTGCAATATAAGGAATATTATCAGAAGCAAAAACGGCAAGGATAAACCGATAGCATATGCTTCACGTAGTTGAGCGATACTGAGAAAAAATATGACACTTGTGAAAAAGAAGCACTTGCAATAGTTTTTTGTATAACACACTTTCGTCCCTATCTATATAAAAGAAAATTCACTCTAGTGACTGATTATAAACCTCTGATTTGGTTCCAAAATTCTAAGAGCTCTTGTTTTCGAGTTTCACGCTGGAGATCAAAACTCGCAGAGTACGATTCTGATGTAATTTACAAAGAAGGCAAAAGGAACGTCAACGCAGACGCACTTTCAAGAAGTCTCTTTCTCAGTAAAAAGGAAAAATCTAATGATATTAACACTTTTATGGCTTCTCAAGAAAGTACAATTTCCACATGTTCAAAAAATGTATTAACGGAGAATAAAAAGGAAACTCAACCAAAAGAAGAGAAAAATTTTTCTAATCTCATCCAAGAAAATGCAAATTATTCTAGTGACACTTAACTAATTGATGTTCTATCTGAACTTCCAGATACTTTCCATGATTTTCTAAGCGAAGAATCTTTAAGCGAAATTAAAAATGGTATTCTGAAATATCCTAAATCATTTAAGCTTTCAGCTTCGAAATTGCTATTTATGACAACTCTTCTCTTAAGCCCTGCATTAGCAATAAAAAAAATACGAGTATACCAGTACTCGTATTTCATGACGCCAGTTGTCATGGAGGACCATGACTGCTAGAGGACAGAAGAAAAAACAAAACAAAAATTTGAATGAAGGTAAGGTACAAAGAGAATTAAAGGAACAAACCACTCAATTTGAACCTCCAGTCAAGAGACCACGAGCTAAACCAAGGAAAACTATATTTACAAATTTGAAAAATATCTCCCCTCAGCTGAAGAAAAAGAGAGGTAGTCCAAGGAAGGAAACAAATTATGCTCCAGAAATAAATACGAAGAAACAAAAACAAACGGAACTTAAAAATGATTCCAGCTCTGATTCCGACGCATACCTTGACTACAATCCTACAGACTCTAATTCTGAATAAAATTCTAACAAATATCCAGATTATTTTAATTCACTAAAACACACTCAAGCAAGAAATAAGAAAAAGAAAAGTGTCAAAAAGCCTAAAAAACCTGTACGACCTCAAGTTAAAGAAAGTGAACATTATTTTTCTACCTCAGAAGATGAAGTTATCGATGTAGAAACTGTATGACGAAAACACTGAATACCCCTTCAATAAAAATATGGATGTAGAAAATGTGGGCGAAGAAGATCCTAAGTACCCCTTTGATGAAAAAAAATTTTAAAACATTCCAAATGAATTCAAGGTGGATATGAAAGGTAATTCAGATAATCGAGATAATTTAAAAACAGAAGAAACCCAATATTCCCCAGAAGTCTTTCCGAAGAACTCCCAACCTACAGAACAAAAATTTATCAGATAAAACGTGGTTGAATATCGCGATCAATTGACAATGCGAAAAGGTAATTACGTATATTTTGTTGCCACTGATGGCACACCCCGAGATATTGGATCAAGAGTTTTAGCAAGACGTGGAGTTTTACCCATGTTAAAAAGTTTATAAAATGGAATAGCAAAAGAAATGAAAAAAGGAAACCATTATTATTTAAAGCAACTTTCGATTTAGCATTTGCGGACTCATCTACGAAAACTATAGTATGTAACGGGATAATACAATATCCAACTGAGGAAAAACGATTACAAGCAATAGAAGAAGCTCACTTCCGAGCATTAGAAGGCCAAAAAGGCGTTACGAAAACATAATCGAATTCATCAAAAATTTTATTCGGAAAAGTAGATATTCAAAAATATATTCAAGGTTGTTTACATTGGGTTTCTCAAAGTAAGAAATTGATTCGAGTTAAAACTAAACGTTGTGATGTTTGTTATTTCCTGTCTAATGAAAATTTAATGCAAATCCCTTCAGCACTGTGTTACTCTAAAATTTGACTAGAATTACATAACCTAAAAAATCAATATACGAAACTTGTCGGGCGCCAGGCCTTTCTTGGACCAATTCTACAAAAGACTAATCAAAATCGAAATCCAAAAATAACGTAAGGGCTAAACCCAAACAGATAAAGAATTAGCGGAAGAGCTAGACCCAAAAAGGAGACAGACCAAAGTGATAGACTGGATACAATATCAACTGCAATGACTGAAATTTTTAAGATAATTCATGAGATTCAGCTAGAACTAAATTATAATACAGTGTACCGGAAAATTCAAAATAACAACTCAAATCAACTATTAATCAAATAGCTAGCTCAACTTGATTGTGATAGAATGTCGTGGTTTGACAAAAAATTTGTTTCTCGTAAAATAATAACTCAACAAAAGTTCGGTTAAAATAACAAAATTTAGTTCATTCAAATAGATGAAATGGAATGTGCTTCCTCAAACGTTTACTTAAATTTTCAATGTTCCAGAAGTTATACAGTCCCAATTTCAAGACCGATAAAATTGACAAAATTGTCCAAACGACAAGTCTTTTAGCCTATAAATTAATAAACAATGCTCATTCGCTCTACTTCATGACTCGTTAACAGAAAAACTCTACAAAAATTAACTAAACTGATTGCGCAACAAAAGAAAGATTATCGCTTACTAGTTTTTGGTGAATTTTGAGGTGTCGCTAAACAAATATGGGGGAAGTTCAGATAATGCGGGACTCACATATATTCAGGATAATCGCCAAAGGGGTAATTCTTTCAGGGAAACGCAACAAAATAGGGATAAACTCTATCAAAGTAAATTCCTAATAAACTCAATGATATTTTAATTCTGAATTCAAAACTTATATAGATTCTCCAAGAAGCAATTTAGGAAACGCTCTAAAATTCGCATAATAGATTCGTGCTCGAGAAATCTAAAGGCGAGAAGCCTCCTGACCACGTGGTGACCTAACCAAACTTTCGGATTTCTGGGCCAATCAAAATTCTATAAAAATTACGGCTTTCGGGGCCAAAAGATACTAAGATTAATAATGTGGCTTCCGGGGCCAAAGCAGACTCTAAAACTTACGGCTTTCGAGTCCAATAAAGGTCACTAAAGCTTTAAGATCCAAACACATGTTAGAGACTTCGCTAACCTTTAAGAAACCTGAGAACATATCTGCTGAATCGTCGACAAATCTGTAAAATCTCCTCTCGGGATGGTCTCTGGCAAACAACGCAACAGTCACGAGGATGTCAGAATTCACTTTATTGGCCTCGGCTACAGAAGTCCCTCTCGCATTGCCGGGGATTAGCAACGAGATCTTCTCAAGCAGGGTCGGCTGAGTAATAGTCTGAGTCTCCTGAGACATTTTAGGCAACACATGATCCAGACTCCTCGGCGGTGATTTTCCTGCTGAAGCAAGATGGTAGACTCGACAGTAAAGATGGTAACTGAACACGGCCTTCGCTGACTGCTCATACTGCCTCCATAACTCAGTTGTTTCTCACAATCTCTCGTAGTCCAACGTTGACGTAGCCAGACTCCGAGAGAGGTACATCAAAATAAAAGAAACAAAACGGATCAGCCATAAAGTTAAATAAATTGAAAATATCTAAATGAGTCATGAAGTGTATCGTGCCCTCCGCTGCGGCCTGATTCTCAATTAAATTAATTAATTAATTAATTAATTAATTAAAATTCGAATCTTGTGAGCTGCAAAAATTGCAGCATCCCAAAGTCCAATGGTGATAACTGATACACCTGCCACTGCTTTCGAAAAAATATCAATAGGCATCGTAGGTCCATCACCCGAAACAAAGTCAGGTAACATATATGTTCTCACAATTCAAAATGATTTTATAAAATACTCTGTAGTTATTCCTCTTCCCAACTATCAAGCTAGCACAATAGCAGATGCTTTATAAATAGTAAATACACTCATCGCGCGTAAAAAGGCCGGCCTCAGGGGTAGACGGCACTATAATGGGTACTATTAAAATCCAGTTTGAACCGGATTTAAAGAGACGAGCCAGCACTCTTATGTCAACACTCAGGACCGCATATATAGTCTCTGAACGTACAAAAGTAAATGCGCAGAGA
>JBAGKK010484638.1:0-16534 GCA_037177015.1 Euceroptres primus
CTTCTTAAATAAATTAAATGACACACACACACGTGTGTGTGTGTGTGTGTTTGGATGTCATTTATTTATTTAAGAAAACTGTTTTTTTAAATTCGTTGTTCATTTATCCTTCAAAATGGATACCATTGAGGTGCCCATAAGAATATTGTGCAATATTATGATCGAAAATTTCAAGGAAAGTGATGCAGATTTGTCTAACACCACATTAAGTTATATCAGAACAAATCATATGATTGCAGAAGACCAAGTTGAAATGGTTCGAGAGAAAATAATACATTACTTTATCCCTGTTTTCAAAAGGAATTGGAAGTCTTCTTTTAACAAGAAAGACATATTTGACAAAACACATGCTGTATGGTTACTTACAAATTTCAAAATTACGCAAACCATGTTAAAACCTGGTAGACGATCTCGGAAAGATTTTAAAGATAGTTTTAAGTCAACCAAAAGAAGGAAGGTGCAAGCTATCCAGGAGAGTTACTATCCGCTTGAGCAGGCTTTCCTTAGTAATCTGAAAGCTTCTGGAAAACACAAATTGGCAAATAAAATAATTCAGTTTTTACAATATAGCGAGAAAACTGAAGATGAAACGAGTGCAATCAGATTTGTCCATGATGAAGCACTCGTACTGATCTAAGGCTTTAAGACTCTAAGACTAAGCTAAACTATCCAGACACCAGTACGAAATCATACGCCTGCAAGCAAAAGCTACGAATGCTGACATTTATGTTCCATCTACAGATCTACTTGAAACGAAAAAAGAATGCTACCTTCCCAGTTCAGCGATTCACATAACTGGTCAAAGCGTTACGATTAAACTGCAAGAGCTGCTAGATCATACTGTCAAGCGTTTAATTAAGATTCCCAGTATTCAGTTATATATTTTGGAGAGAGTAAAATCTATGACACTTTTCCTCAAATAAGGCTGTGATAGAGCATCAGGCTAAGGCTCTTATAAGCAGAAACTTCCAAATGGTATGATATCGGACGAAAGCATCTTTATGGTCTCAATGGTGCCAATTATGTTGGAGTCAGCGGGTAAGCAGATTTGGAAAAACTGGCTCTACAAAATTGTGCATGCCAGTAGAATTTCAGTACGCGAAGGAAATCCCAGAACTGACGAGATCTGTAATAGGGCGAATAGAAGGAGAAGTAAGTCGACTTTTGCCCACCAAAGTTGTATTTGGAAAATTTAGGTGTCAGGCAAGTCATAAGATGGTTTTAACCAAGTTGGACGGGAACACAGCTCAGAATCTTAGCAGCACACTGAGTACAGCAACTTGCCACTTGTGTAAAGCGAACCCTTCAGAGATGAATGACTTAACTAAAGTGATGCAGAAGAAGGTCCTTGAGGAGATCTATCAGATAGGTCTTTCGCCTCTTCAGGCCAAGATACGCTGCATGACTCTAGTTCTGCATATAGTTTATCGTTTGAGATTCTGCAAGTAGCAAGCAAAAACAAAAGAGGAAAAAGCCTTAATGCAGACTGCCAAATCGAGAATCCATCAAGATTTCTGAAAAGAGATGCGTCTCATAATAGATGCTCCTAGGCAAGGAGCAGGAAATTCAAATGATGGAAATACTGCGCCGAGATTTTTCTGTGACCCTGAGTTAACATCCCAAATTACTGGGGTTGATTCGCGTTTGATCTGACGATTTAGCATAATTTTGCAGGTTCTTTCCTGTGGACGCAGAATAGATGCAGCAAAATTTGAATCTTATACTTTTCAAACTGCCCAGTTATATGTGGAGCTTTACAACTGGTATTACATGCCTTCATCCGTGCACAAGATTCTCTTGCAGGGATCCAAAATCATTGAATCGTCCTTGATTCCTATCGGTCTATTGTCGCAAGAGGCTCAAGAGGCAAGAAATAAAGATTTCAAGCGAATTCGTGAGCATCATACGCGGAAACTCAGTCGGTATGCAACAAACACTGATCTGATCCACAAGCTATTGATCTCATCTGATGCGTATTTAGCACATTTGAGAAAAAAGTGGAAATATACAGACAGTGTCCTTGATCCAGAAGCTATCGAGCTATTGCTCTTGGATCCGTAAACAGATGAAGAACTCGATAATATAGAACTCTAATTCGTGAGAGGCAAGGGGACTCACGATAAAAGAGCACCCCGGTTCTTCTATTTATTGTAATATATAGAATGTGTATTTGTTCATTTAAATTGCTTATAAATTTTATAAATTGTATTGTTCGGCAAGAGTGCATGTAAAAAGCATTGCCATAAACGGCTGAAAAACTCATGGTAATATAGCACTCTGATTCGTGAGAGGCAAGGGGATTCACGATAAAAAAGCACCCCGGTTCTTCTACTTATTGTAATATATAGAATGTGTATTTGTGCATTCAAATTGCTTATAAATTTTATAAATTGTATTGTTCGGCAAGATTTCATGTAAAAAACATTGCCATAAATGGCTGAAAAACTCAGGGTAATATAGCACTCTGATTCGTAAGAGGCAAGGGGACTCACGATAAAAAAGCACTCCGATTCTTCGAAGTGCACTCGCATTCTTCTACTTATTGTAATATATAGAATGTTTATTTGTTCATTTGAATTGTTTATAAATTTTATAAATTCTATTGTTCTACAAGAGTTCATGTAAAAAACATTGCCAACATAATTTCAACAAGACTACAAGAAAGAAAATTGTTTTTCTGCTTATAAACGCCTACAATGTGTAGTTTTTATATAATTTGTTTATAAATTTTACAAATTCCATTTTATCGCAAAATTTTTTCAAAGAATATCATTCATAATATAATTTTAACCAGACTAGATGAAAGATAAATTTTTGCTGCCTATAAACTCCTAGAATGTGCATTTGTTTACCTAATTTGTTTTTAAAGTAAACAAACAGTGAGGCATAACATAATTTCATTTAGGGAATTCATTGTCAATATAGTTTAAAAAATAATAAAAGAAAAACGACTTCTTTCTGCCTATAAATATCTGCAATGTACATTTGTTTATAAAGTAAACGATTAGCGATGCTTGGTAACATTTTTTCTATAGAACATTATTGGCCATATAACTTCAACAAGATCAGAAGAAAAAACGATATCTTTTTGCTTCAAAACGCCCAAAATGTGCATTTGTTTATATAATTTGTTTATAAAATAAACAGATATTGATGAGTGGCAAAAATTTCTTCAGAAAACATCATTGGCAATATAATTGCAACAAGGTCGGAAGAAAAAACGGTTTCTTTTAGCCTAAAAACGCTCAAAATGTGCATTTGTTTATATAATTTGTTTATAAAATAAACAAACAACATTAAATCTTAAATTTTAATGGCCACGTATCATTCTAACGATGAAAGCAAGCGATTTCAGAGCAGAAATATACTTTGAAGACGAATAACCCCTAATGTCGATTATTTGTTATTACAATTTGTTTATAACAATTAGCAATGCAAGTTAACCATTTTTTATCTTTCCTATACCTTTGTGCATTAAATCCAAGGGAGGAGAAGTATAAGAAAAATTTTGTCTAGAAGATAAAAAATGAAATGAAAAAAATCGACATTTTTTTCGCAGTTTGCATTAACATAAAAATTAAATAAATAAAAAAAAAATCTGCTCTCACCAATTTCCGAAAAATTTAGTCCTGAATTTTTCAAAAAAAAAATTTTTTAATCGGAGCATAATTGCGTTCTAAATGTCATTTTGAACCTCATTTTCCGATTTCACCCCACTGTGCGCTGCCGTGATATTCTTGTGGAAGTGATCGGTTGGAGGCTCCCAGCCGAAACATCCTCAGCAGGCGCAGCTGATGCGTCTGTCTACTAGGTGGTGGTCTCCCAGCGTTTTCTGGGTCCTACCACTTGGAGGTGCAGTCATTTAATTAGACTCCTGTCACTTATTTTAATTTTAATACCGGCGCATGCGTGCACGCTTCTACATATTATGCGTCATCATCACCTATACATAACCTCAAAGTCTATCCTCTCCCCAAAACAACATCTCCCAGACAGGAATTCCTTATTCCAAGAATATGACGTTATATTCTCAATAGCTCCTACCGCCTCCCTCCACCGCTGAATTCTCTGTCTCATCCACGTCCAGACCGGAATCCCTAATTCCTGGAATCCTACGTCATTTCCCCCCATTATTCTCCCACATCTTTTACTCGCCCCACAAGGCCCCAGCTACTCCGGTTATTGACCTCGGCTGTCCAAACAACCCGCCAAACTGTCTTATCGCTATGTAAACAACGGCAGCGAGAGCTAGGCCACGCCCCTTTCGTCACCCCATAGTTGACCTACTGACATTTATGCGAGTATCATATTTTATTTTCTTGAGTTCGGAGACTTTTCCTGTTCATATTCCTGTTCCCAGACTTCATTTACTACCTAAAATGAACACATCTTCAATCTTTCCCCAATAAAGTCAATTTAAATTATATTTTATTCATTATTCTGTAAAGTTGAGTACGAATGAAAAATGAAATCATAACCTAAATGTTCGATTTTTATTTTCATTAACCCTTTGAAGTATACATCTTTCTATCAGCCCAATTTCAACGAAATTTGATACTCAGGGGTTTTTGTGGTCGCTGATTTCGTATCCGAAATCTGAATTTGAAAATTCAAAATGGCGGATCGATAACTCAAAAAGTGATTTGATTTGCATAAAACTTGACTCTCTGGGGTTTTTGAGGTCGCTGATTTCAAATCCGGAATCCAACTTTGAAAATTCAAAATGACGGGTCAAAAACGCAAAAAATTATTTGATTCTTCCATTTCATTTAAAAATTCTCGCCGCCTGGATTTTCTTAATTTATTGTTTTGCTTTATAATTATTTAAAAGGGTATATATTGAATTCCCTCGTAAAATTGTTATCAATTACGCGATAATAAACATTTGATATGTTTTTTGCCAATGAAAAACGCACATTTTCGGAGTTTTTTCGTATAAAAATGTAATTTTTATGAATTTTATAAATTTAATCATTTATTTAAAATTGATGCACTCATTATAAAATAAGAATATATATTAAATAATTATATTTTAAATGAAATATGAAATTTTGATCATGTAGATAAATATTTTAAAATGAGAAGATAAACGAAATAATTTATTTTGGATCGTTTTATTTTGAATAAAATATCACGAGTTACAATTACAAATATCGTAGAAAAAATTAAAACTAGAATTCACAATCAGTCGCAAGAGCCCGTGTGATAATAATTGTCGTAAAAGCAGACAAAGCAGAAAGAAATGCTACATCTTGCACATCGAATGAAGGAAGATTTGGCCCATGAGTAGGCTTTTCTTAAATCTTCCATTGGAAAGCAAACCTGATTTACGTTCAAAAAAACTTGCCAATCGTCACAAAGCTTCGCAGCAAATCACGCGTATTGTATCATATCGGAAAATACAGGAGATGTGTGTTTTCAAATGTAAGATTTAAGAATTAAATTAAATTTAACCTGCTCAAGTGCAAAATCTTCCTTCATTCGATGTGCGAGATGTAGCATTTCTTTCTGCTTTGTCTGCCTTTACGAAAATTATTATCATTCTGACTCTTGCGACTGATTGTGAATTTTAGTTTTAATTCTTTCTACGATATTTGTAATTGTGACTCGTCATATTTTATTCAAAAAAAAAACTATCCAAAATAAAAATTTTCGTTTATATTCTTATTTTTAAATATTTATCTACATGATCCAAATTTCATATCTCATTTAAAATATAATTATTTGATATATATTCTTATTTTATAATGAGTGCATTAATTTTAAATAAATGATTAAATTTATAAAATTCATAAAAATTACATTGGTATGCGAAAAAACTCCGAAAATGTGAGTTTTTCATTGAAAAAATGCATATTAAATGTTTATTATCGCGTAATTGACAAAAATTTTACGACGGAATTGAATATATAAACATTGAAATAATTTTAAGCAAAAAAAATATTTAAAAATCCAGGCGGCGAGAATCGAGCCCGCAGCCTTTGCGCACAAATCGGGCACTCAATCGCTAAGCTACTTGGCAACTTGGGAGACGGTTTTTCCAAGTCCATAAGACCAGCGACAATTTTTTTAAAACCGTTTTTCTCAAAACTGACCAAATATTGGGTTCTAGGAATTTCAAAACTTTACTTTTAGGCCATCACCTTTCTTTACAAAATGTATGAATCAAAACGAAAAATACCACCTCTGACCTTCCCCTTGTAAAAGAAATATCAAGAACAAGTGAGGATCGCAGAAAACAAACAAGGATAGCAAAAAACAATCGAGAGCTTAGCTAAGCATATAGCGTAGATATCTGTCATTAAATTATTGCAGGAAAGCACCTTCCACACAATATTTGTAGTTGAATCTACTAAAAACCCAAAATCTTCGTATTCAAGACAAAAAGTTTATACATTTGTCAATTCAAATTGTTCAAATAATAAACAATAGTTGTATAATAGAGATTTGCTATAATATTGAGTCAAAGGCTAAAGAATATCACTTGGTTTTACGAAAAAATCCAAATCTTTGTAGTGAAAACTGACAAAGTTATGTATTTGTTGATTAAAACTGTTTAAATAATAAAAAATAGCTGTGCAAAGGAGATTTTTCACAGTATTAAGACAAAAGCAAAATTATATTAGTTTATTTTAGGCCAAAAACGAAATCTCTAAAGTGAAAACTGACAAAGTTATGCATTTGTTAATTAAAATTGTTTAAATAATTGAAAGTTGTTGTGCAATATCAAGTTGATTCTGCAAAATACCATTGACAAGATATTTGCAATCACACCTGTATTTTAAACGCATTATATTTATTAAATAATAGCCGAAATGTGAATTTGTTCATAACATTTGTTTAAAAAATGACTAGATATTATTTGCATTTGTTTATTTTCTATAATAACTTTATTTTACACACACCTCCTGCCAAAAATATCAGTTTCAAGCAAAAAAAAAGGAGCTAATTCTTCACAAAACACATTTATTAACTAAATTGTTCATAATAATATAAAAATATTGTCTAATCAACTAATACCGCTGGAGATTATTTTTGGAGAATTGTTTCACTGATTTTGGTTATTAGAGCGTCAATAAAAATTTTTTTAACAAAATGGTGCTGTCGAAGAAAATTTTTTTTTCTTTTTTTTTGTATAAAAAATTTTGAAAACTCTTTTTCAAAAATCGGCCTCAACCTGTCTATGGAGAATTTTATTAGCTTTGATTTTAAAAAAAAAAACATTAAAATTTAATTAAAATTGTGGCCTGTAGACTGATTTGTCCAGAGACACCTTTTTTGCCCTACTGTGCCCCGGTCCATCTGCACAAAAGAGATGAGTGTGATTATGTGGAAGTTGCAATAAGAACACAGGTAATTATTGAAAATTACTTTTTTATTAAAAAAGCACGTGGTAAATGTTGTAAATTACAACGCATACAGTATTATGTTTCGTTCCCGTAGCAATTCATACAAACGGGTGCCCGTTGATCGTTGCACATCCTGGACAGGCATCAAGAACGCCTCATGCGTATGCGACTTATTCCATGGCCATCACACAAAGCGCATTAACTCTTTGTCACTTCCATGATCACGCCTCTAAAATCCAGAGGAGGAACTTCAAGTTTTAAAATCTTAGCTATCACTTTTCTTATTGATGCTCTCAATGTTGGCTTTTGGAGACGTGTTCGTAAATGAGGCTCTATCAAAAATATCGAAAGGGCTTTGAGAAACTTAGCGTGAGTCATACTTTTGTTTTCAGCTCTGAGATTATATAACAAGCACGCATTGATTACTACCTGATTGATCATGTTGAAGAAAAATTGTTGAGGCCATCGCTTTGTATACCGAGCAACATTGAAGCAATGACATATTTGGTCGAAAGAATCAGTTCCCCCTTTAGTGGAACCATACCCTGAACGAAACTAATTGCTGATCAATAGTAACATTTTCAAAGGGCGTGTAATATTTCTGACAGTTATCAATGAACATTTTCCATATTACTCGGATAGGAGCAAAACCCTTTTTGCCTTCTTTCAAGATCGACCTACTCCTCTACTGGGACCTGCATCTTCCCTCTTCTGTCTCTATTTCCATGTCAAAGTGAGAATCTTCACCTTCATAGCTCTCAACGTCTTCAATGCTTTCATGATCCGAGTGATCCACTACAAGATCTGCAACCTCAATATCAGAGTGCTCATCGGAACTCTTGACGGCTGACGCATCGTCATTTGCAAGCAAAAGCTTTTGAACCCGTCTGGTGCTCCGTAAGTTATACGGTTGTTCACCACTTGCCATTCTGAAATAAATAAATACATTAGAATTACAAGATAGAAATCAGAGTGTTTTGCTGTATCCTTTGGTTCGTTGACGCTTTTGGAAGTGACAATGCGTGTCATCTCAAGCACCATTCTTTTACGATATTTTTCTGTTCTATTCAGAATTTTTGTACTTTTGAAAGCAGTAACATGGTCGTTACACCATGCGTACTTAATAAGTGCCGTTTGTTGTTTGGGAGGCTTGAGATAATCTTTTTTTATGTTCGTATAATCTTGTCTTTAAATATCGTTTGATTTGTCCGATGTAACATGAATTACATCCGGAGCATGGAATGGAATAAACAATGTTGGATGTTAAGTCTCTATCGATTTTATTTTTGTTATTGGTGAAGATTTGTGATAGGTCTTTGGGATTCGTGAATGAAGTTTGTATGTTGGGTTGTCTGAGTAAGCCTGTAATTTTTTGTGAGAGTCCTTCTATATACGGCAGAGATATGAACTGTGTGTTAGGATATGTGTCTGATATGGCACGAGTGTCATGTGAGTGACATGACATCCTATACCAGAGAATAGTTAACGTAAGGGAAAGCATGTTTAACCCTCTGCTTGTCCTAACTTCTCTCTATTATAGTGCCGTAGCATGTGTTTCACACAGTCGGACACCAAGTGTCCGAAATGACGATTTTTGACGATGACGGTCAAGCAGAAGGTTAATATGGCGTACAGATGACTGCTCTTTTCTGCATTATATTCTGTGCAATTGCTACTAAATTAAAGATGTTGCATCCCCTACCCTTACGGAAGCCAATTAGAGATTCTGAAATAATTTTATACTTTGCTTCCCACTGTTCCAATCTAGTCGGTAGCATCTGGGTAAATATTTTGAGTAAGGAATTCGAAAACGCTATCAAACTATAATTGTTGTGATTAAGTGGGTCTGGATTGTTATATAACATGACTGTTATTAGTTCTGCTCAACTAAAAACGGCATGCGTTCCGTTTTTAATATTTTATTAAATAAGGCTTATATATAAAGAATCCAGTTGCGAGGAAGGGCTTGATAAAAATGGTTTGTCTATCCGGACCAGGACTTATTTGGTCTGCATTTGTTAACAGCTCTTTTAGTCTCAATGTACCTTATATCGCATGGAAAAAAGATTATGATCTCAAATACGCGCTGGAGTCATTTCCCTATAGTAATTCTTCCAACTGGCAGTATCTAATGATATCAATGATTTTTTTGTTTGTTTGAATTCGTGTATAGTTTTCCAGAATATTAACATCTCCAGAGCATCTATGATACTCCTGTCATCATTTCTTTTCTTATTATGAGTTAATTTTACGTAATTCCTTTTAGCTGTGAGATATTCTGTCTTAGTGCAGTACACTCCCACAAAGCGCCCGCTTCAGAAAGCGCGTTTTTCGCTAAGTGTCTCCCCCTTCCACTAAGTACAACTTAAACAAAGCACCTTGTGTTTTATGAGAGTATATTGTTTCAGGGGAGAATTCGTTATCTTTAGCCACCCTGAGCAACCCAGCTACATAAACTTTGGCCTCTCTAGAATCTGCATTACATCAGGTAAGATCGTACTTACAACAAGTGGATAGATTTACTTGAATGAAGTAACAGTGATTCACAGTAGAGTTACTTATTCTGAGAAAATAATATTATTGATCCAATACTTTTTCACACCTTCACATAAATAAATAATGGCAACAAATTAATAGCATGATATATTTTGCTCAAATACATATGGGGCATTCCAAAGATTTTTTTTAATTAACAGCCAAAATTCTGCGCGACCATCACAGAGATTTAGCTGGAGATTTTTTTCCTAACTGTAGGCGCCCAAAAACCGCCAAATACAAAGTATTAGACTTTTCGAATTAAAACTTTCGCAGAATTTTTTTTTTTTTTTGAAATTTGAGTTTTTCGTGAATTTTGCGTTTTTTTCAAACCTGCATCAAAAATGTAATTCATAACGGATATTAAAGCTTAATGGCTGAATTTATTTGTTTCCGAGAGTATTTTTTTGAAAAATATTTACCTTACACGCATTTCCAAAAATGCAAGCTAGAGCCGTTTTCAAAATTGTCTATAAATTCACTACATTTCACCAAAATTCAAAGAGCTGCCAATTTCTAATTTTCAAGTTAAGCGAACTCACTTTTGTATGAAATTATAAGGTATATTATACTTAATAAAAATTTCATGGAAATAATTGTAGTGAAGCCATTGTTTTTCTCTGATATAAATATTTATAAGGCTAAAAAAGCTATTTTTGATCAAATTTACCATTTTCACATCCACTTAACAGCTATAGTCCTAACTTTATATGTAAATATTATATGAAAATCTATACCTTCAGCCTTGTGCATTTTAACTTCTGAGTTAAAGTGAATTTCTAAAATGACCTCTATTTACGCGGTCTTCATGATTTATTTCGAAAAATATTGCTCTTACAGAAAAATATTCTACAGAGAAATTGTGTATTTCATAAAAATACAAGCTTTTTTTGGTTCTACACAACATTTTTTGGTGAAATCATTATTTTTTGAAAAAATTCAGCCATAAATGAAAATCACCCTGATTTTCCATAGTTTCGGTCAAAAAACGAACTATGTCTTGAAAAGTATGCACATCAGAGAAAAATATTGTGCACAAAAAATGTAGGTCTCAATAAATTATACATTTTTTCTGCAAAACATTTCTTCATGTAGTTGATAGTTCAAGAGTGACACTAATTTTTACGATGAAAAAAAAGTTCCTGGCAATTTTTTATCATTTATGGAGAAAGGTGTTGAGTTTTCATAATGCACTTTTGTGACAGGCTTAAAGGCCTTGAAAAACCACAACTATCTTATGCAAAACATTTTTCTCTATAATCAATAGTTTTCGAAAAACATCAATTTTGATTTTTAAAAATTTTTTATGTTCGGCACTTTTTTTTGTATTTTTTCGAGAAGGAAAAAAAAAGAATCCAGATAACAGTAAACTATAATTTTTGATATTATCTAAATCGATATTATGCGTATGTGTTAATAAATATACACTACCAACGAATAGTATAGGACGACCTGTTTTTTGTTAGTTTCATAAAATCTCCTGATATTGGCAATACACACATTAAAATTTTCGCCTTAAAATAGCACGAAAGACGTCAAAATTCCGCATAAATTGACCTCAAGATGAAGTCTTTTAATCAATTTTTGAAAAAGATATTGTGAAAAACGTCAAAATTTCAAACTTTCCTTAAATTATGAATAACTCCCGAACTAATTGATGTTTTTAGATGTTCTTGAGCTCATTTTAAATGTAAATATAGAATATTACCTTCGTGTGAACAAAATTATACTAATTTTTTCTTAGATTCTGCCGAAGTCGAAACTTCGGATAAGAAATTCGTAAAAATGGAAAAAATTCTTTTACTAAAAAAAAGCTTTTAAAAATATGTAAAAGTGATAACCCGCAAGAATTAATTAAATTTTCTTAAAAAAATAGAATATAATTATTTTCCGTATTTTCTTATAAATAATTTTGCAAGTTTTAATTTTTACGACTTTTTTGTCCTCAGCTTGGCAGAATCTAGGGAAAAATTATTAAAATTTTTTTGATACGTTTTTTATATTCTTCGTAAATTTACCTTTAAAATGAGCTCAAGAACATATAAAAATTTTAATTATTTCGGGAGTTATTCATAATTTAAGAAAAGTTTCCAATTTTTACTTTTTCCACAATATCTTCCTCAAAAATTGACAAAAACACTTCATCTTGAGGTCAATTTATGCAAAATTTTGACGTCTTTCGTGCTATTTTAAGGGGAAAATTTTAATGTGTGTTTTGCCAATATCAGGAGATTTTATGAAACTAACAAAAAACAGGTGGTCCGATACTATCCGTCGGTAGTCTAGTTTTTAAAGAATAACGGGAATTTACCCAACAGTTTTTTGCAAATAACACAGACCTGCAAAGGGCTTTTGACACTGGTTTTCGAAACGCGATTGTTTTCTTATGTAATTTTATGCTCCGAATACGAAACTGACCTCAGAATTTATCCATCACGTCAGGATTTCGAGTTAAATAAAGTAAAAGTTGTCAAAAATGACTATTTTGGCCATATTCGTAAAGTCATTTTACTAAGAGAGCAATTTTTTTGTACATTAAAGTCAACATAAACATAAAGGACCATTTATTATCTTTAAAATGAATTTTTATTTGCCGTGAAACGATTTTCAATCACCAAGATATTTAGGTTTAAAGTTATGAACTTTTGACAGAATTGTATACCTCAACTTCAATTCTTAACCAGAGCTAGAAAGGTTATTTGAAAAATTTTGCATTTCCCAGAAAGAATCTATATGATCTTAGCTTTCATTTAATCAATCAAACATTAAAAAATCATTACGGGTACTTGAAACATTAATTTATTTGTGTGACCGTGCAGAATCCACACATCGTCGAGTATGCGATCGGCGCGACGGTGGATTCTACATGCTTACACAAATGAATTAATATTTCGAGAACCTGTGATGATTTTTTGAAGTTTGATAAATTAAATGAAAGCTAACATGTGATAGATTCTTTCTGGAAAATGCAAAATTTTTCAAATAACTTTCTTACCTTTGGCCAAGAATTGAAGTTAAGGTATAAAATTCTGTCAGAAGTTCAGAAATTTCAACTTAAATATCTTGGCGACAAAAATCGTTTTACGGCAAACAAAAATTCATTTTAAAGATAACGAATGATCCTTTACGTTGACGTTGACTTTTATGTACAAAAAATTGCTCTCTTAGTAAAATGACTTTAGGAATATGGCGAAAATAGTCATTTTTTGACAACTTTAACTTTATTTAACTTGGAATCCTGACGAGATGAGTAAATTCTGAGGTCAGATTCGGATTCAGAGAATAAAATTGCATAAGAAACCACTCTCGATCCGAAAACAAATATCAAAAGCCCTTATTTCGCAGGCCTTTGTTATTTGCAAAAAACTGTTAGGTAATTTACCATTATTCTTATAAAATTATATTTATTAACACATACGTATTCTATCGATTTAAATAAAATAAAAAATTATAGTTTACTATTATCTGAAATTTTTATCTAAACCTTCTTCACGAAAAAAAAATACAAAAAAACGCCAAAAGTCAAAAATTTTTAAAAATCTAATTTGATTTTTTCGGAAAATTACTGATTGTAAAGAAAAATGTTTTACACGAAATAGTTGTAGTTTTTCAAGGTCTTTAGGCTTATCATAAAAGTGCATTATGAAAACTCAACACCCTTCTCGATAAATGAGAGAAACTGCAAGGAACTTTTTTTTTCATCGTAAAAATTAGTGTCACTCTTTAACTATCGACTACATGAAAAAATGTTTTGCAGAAAAAATATGTAATTTATTGAGATCTACATTTTTTGTATACAATATTTTTCTCTGAAATGCATACTTTTCAAGGCATAGTTCGTTTTTTGACCGAAACCATAAAAAATCAGGGTGATTATCATTTGCGGCTGATTTTTCCGAAATTTAATGATTTCACCAAAAAATGTTGTTTACAAAAAGGTTGTATTTTTAGAAAATACGCAATTTCTCTGTGGAATATTTTTCTGTAAAAGCAATATTTTTCTATATAAATCATGAAACCCGCGTAAATAGAGGTCATTTCAGAAATTCACTATACCTCAGAAATTAAAATGCACAGAAAAGCCTCTGAGGCTTTTTTTTTACAAGGTTGAATGTATAAATTTACATATAATATTTACATATAAGCTGTTAAGTCGATGTGAAAATGGCAAATTTGACCAAAAATAGCTTTTTTTGGCCTTATAAATATTTATATCAGAGAAAAACAAAGGCTTCACTAGAATTCTTTCTATGAAATTTTCATTAATTATAAATTGGCAGCTCTTTGAATTTTTGTGAAATTTAGTGAATTTATAGACAATTTTGTAAACGGCCGTAGCTTGCATTTCTCAGAAAGTTTTGATTCGAAAAAACTAATACTTTGTTTTTTTGCGGTTTTGGGGCAACTACTATTAGGAAAAAAATCTCCAGCTAAATCGCTGTCATGGTCGCGCAGCTGATTTTAAGAAACCTTTGAAATGACCAGTATGTTCTCGTGCTGAGTACTTTCCTGATTGTATTATTTTCTTGATACAAGAAAATTGATGTCTCATATCTCAAATTGACAAATAAAAAACGATGAGCTGCACCTATCGCATTCTATCTTTTTTGACAGACCGTGAGACGGGCCGGGCTGGGCTTTTAGACCCGCGCAGGACTCTGGTCCTCAATCTCTTTTTCTTCAACCCGAACAATCAGAATGTCATTTTTTTAATCTGTATCTCGAGAAACTCTATTTTGCCTTCTTACCCAGCCAAGGTACTCTTCAGAGAAGTCAGGACCTTATTTAGGGCAATATTTTCGTTCCTCAACTGATCTATCTTGTTGTGTAGAGAAATGACGGATACATCCAGGATATTAAATCTCTTCAGTAACTGCGAGAACCGTTCCGCCGACATTTTCCCCATCCTCACCAATTGCCGTTCGGTTCCCACAGATGGCATTAACCAGTGGTCACCTCAGTCGCCACAGTAGATAATCAGATTCAACAAATCTTCGCCTCCACAGCGTCCAGGCTTCCAAAAAACATTCAGTAAAACTTATCACAGTAAGACTTAACGTTCGTGAGATCACTTGAATAACTTTGTTACTCTATTGAAATTTTATTCCATGTGTAAAAGCAAAAAACACTCAGAACGATATGACATACGTCAACACACGACCGGTGCGCAACAGCGTCCCCACCAAATTTTATTAAAATCCAATTATCGGTTTTAGAAATATCGATAACACTGTCTGACATTTTTCGACTTTTTTTCTGTCCGTCAATGAACTCTGGGTTATGCTTATACGATTTTTCCCGCAGATTACGAATCCATGGAGAAAAATGCTCTAGCACGTCGAGTTTTTTTTTTACTGGAGTTAAGTGGTAAAAATGCGCATTTTTGGCACTTTTTGGAAGCTCATCAAATATTAATGAGACGTGCTAAAATCTTCCTCATAGGGTTAAATGAAAACTTGAACGTTATATTTTAAAACTATTTTACTGAAAACTTAAGGAAAGTAATGCAGAGCCGTTCAGGACAGCTTTTTGGACCAGCATGCTCCAGCCATGCTAGTCGAGCGTAACGGGCGTTACAGCTGGAGCATGCTGATTCAAAATGCTGTCCCAAACGGTTCTGCATTACTTTAATTCAATTTACAGTATAATAGCTTTAAAATATAAGGTGCAAGCTTTCGTTTAAGTTCATGTGGAAGATTCTGGCATGCCTCATTAATATTATAGGGGCTTCCAAAGTGCCAAAACCGCGTTTTGTTAATTAAAAAAAATTGAATTGTGACATGTGGGAAGACATGTCGTGTTTTTCATTGATCCTCTATATGAAATCGTTGATAATATTTCATTGGCTATGGGGTCTATTTCTTAAAATCTACTTAGTTGTAAAATAAACTTTAAGGATCGGCAAACGTTGCGGCCCAAGTAATGTCATGCAATTAAGAATCTAAAACTAAAATAATATAAACTAATAATAAAAACATGCGACGACTTATTCAGTCAGGCTTTTATGGCAGTGGTGCTCAGGTGTGTGTGTGTGTGTGTGTATGTGTGTCGAGTCGTGATATCCAAGCTCTCAGCAGAAGAATTCTTCCTCACAAGAATTTTTTGATTTGTCTAATTTATTTATTTATTTAACTATTTATTTATTTATAAACTGTTATTTTCACTTTAGTTGTACTAATTTTTTTTTGTAAAAACTTTGAGCACTTGAACAATCGTTAAAATTAGTGGTTCTTTATTCACACGAGCAAAAACACTGTCTCAAGTAAATTATATTTTACTTTCTAATTTTTAATAAAGCACACGGCACTTGTAATAATAACACATATAATAATAACACATGGTAATTGTTATTGTAATAATAACACAATTTGGTCACAAAACTTTTCGAATTGTTACATTTTTTTATAATTATTAAATTATTTATTTATTATTATGTTCACTTTAATGACAGTAAAGAAACACTGTTTAAAATGAATTGTAATTCACTTTCTAATTTTTAGCAAAGGACACTGCACTGGATAATTGTTTTGTGGAAGCTGGATGTGAGATATAGATCGTGATTAAAGTTCATATTGAATAATTGACACAAACACACGAACACGAACTCCCGCAATTTTTTAGTTTCTCCGGACAAGAACAGTTCGTTTTAA
>JBAGKK010484649.1:0-16534 GCA_037177015.1 Euceroptres primus
AAACTCAAAAGTCAAATGCTAAAATAATTTGAATCTTAGTTACTTATGGTTTATGACTGGTACCAACATCACAAAATTCAGTCTTTCTTGGTTACCTATCGTACCTACTAAAGTACTAAACAATCACAATATTTTTGGATCAGGTACTCAAATTTGGCACCGTTAGGAACGCTTTTGATTTATATCTGGGAGGCAACAGTTGATCACTATTATTCGTAAGTAAAGGGTTCACTTTACAGACAAAACATTATGAAAAAAATAAGAATAATACGAACAGAAAGTAAACAGGCATCTTTCAAAAAAGTCCATCAACATACCGATTAAGTTTTTTCATGTTCTTTTCCCACGCGTTCACGTTTTTTTTCTTTTTGCAAGTTCTGTTCATTCTCCCTTCACCCAAATTATCACGGAAATGTAAATATTAATTCAGAAAACTTCAAAAAAAAAAAGGAAAGAAAACAAGCTAGCAAAAACTCACAGCAAATAGATCACAGCAAAATGACGCGTAAGGTTTCATTAGGGCAGGTTATCACTGCAAGGAGCGAGTTTTGCTACCAAAATCCATTGGCAGATGAAAGGAGCTAGTTTTGTTTCTTCCAGGTCCCTTCAAGGAGCGAGTTTTGGAACTCACTCTGATCTTAGAACGCAAAAATGAGGTGAATGGAGCCATGTTTGCTACTTTTTGACCTTCAGGTTCGAAAGAGCGCGGGAAAACCTATCAGAAATCACTGCCATCTCAATTTCTTCAAAAAATGCAAGGAGCGAGTTTTGGAACTCACGTACTCATTTCTAATTAAGATGTTAGGTTGTCGAACAATGTTATTAGTATTTTAAAGAGATGTTAATTTTGTTCGCTTTTTGTTCATATAATTTGAGAACGAAAAAAAGAATTTTTAAATAGTTGTAAAATAGTTGAAAAATTGTAAAATAGTTGTTGGAAGCTTCCCTGTTTCTATTATTTGATCTATGTATTCATTTGATAATTTTTTTAAATGTTGAATTAAGACTTGGCAGATGCCAAATAAAAGAATTTTCAAACCTTTCCCTCTGCAAATTATAGCAAAGGCGAATATTAAAAATGGAGCATGTTTCATTTTTCAGTTGGGGGCAGTTGCCATGAAGCTATTAGCCATTCAAGATAATATATATGTACAAATACCTGATCGGTCTTGGACAATATTCGCACGCGTGCTTCAAAGATAGCCACTATCTCAAACGACAATGGTGTCTTATAACGGCCACCAACACGTCTGCTTTAACGATCCGTCTGTCGTTGGCTGGTTATTCTTATTGTCCAGAGACATTAATTTTATTCCAGTACAATGACACCCGCAGCGCAGAAATCCGAGAGTCCCTATCACATCCTTCCGATTGATCGACGTTGTACTCTGCTAAAAAATGCATTAATACAAATTTAATTCCCCTTGATATTATAATACTCTTCCTTCCTTTTAAATTTTACAAGGAAATCTAGCAAAATTCATTTTTTGCTTAAAGTTTTTTAAAATACTTTACTCCAAATTTTTGCATTAACCCTTTCTGCCCGAGTGATTCCAATTGGAATCGCTCGAAATTTCAATTTTTTAGAATTTTTATGTGATAAACTTAAAATTCTGCAAAATAAATATGTGGATTGGATCAAAGTGAACTACTCCACATCTCGTAAGTGGGCTATAAATTATCTAACACTCAATGGACGCCGAGATACTAAAAAAATTTTTAAAAAATTTATTGCAAAAATCGGTCAAAAAATGATCGTAGATTATCCCTGAATTTTTTGAGAATTGTTAACGGATTCTGGGTGCTGGCCTTAAAGGGTTCAAAATTATCTTCTATAGAAATTTTCTATTTTCATCCCCCTATGCGCCCTATATGGTAATAAAACACTTTTGATAATTAGATTTGATTTTAGAAAATCAGGGACTCCCATCCAAAAGTGATATTTAAGAAAATATTCTGCAATATTATTTATGCTTTTTTTTTTAATCAAACAGGAGTCTAATATATTTCACCAATTTTTTTTGTATATTTTTGTACATTTTTATCTCTGATTTATTTTCAATTTTAATTTTGTGAGACTTTTGGTGCATTTTCAATGTGACAAACAGGTGATAACGAGACGCGAGTCATTGGAATTTATAAAATCCACCAGTTTAATTTATTTGGATTTACGTTGAAGATGTTCAGAGGGTGTTTGTGCAGAGCCATTTTGGAATGCAATTAAACGCAGTACAGTGAAACTCGATGCCATCCCCTTCTCTCCGTCACACCTTTCAACTTGCGAGGCCACGTTTACACATACAAACAGAAGAGACGAATTCACAAATGCTTGAAAGCGCCAGGTAGACGCAAAACGCATTTTCGATTTCAAAATTTCAAAATTATTTTTAAAAAACCAATAAAATATATTCCGTTAAATAAAGATCTTCTAGAATTAATAGATAAGTCGATTTCTAATGATGAGGGTTCATTTAAATGTTTTTCATCTGCGTCCGTTTGAAATACATATAATTTTTATCTCTTTAAATTAGATTTTCATAGAAGCTTTTTAATAATTATGACTGAATACAGATTGATTTGTTTTTAAATTTAAATTTAAACCTTTTCAAATTTAGAGGCTTTAAATTTGATACTTGGTAGATTTGAAACACAAACTTTTGAACTCATTCAAATTTTAAAAATGAAAATATCCCCCAATGTATTTTTCTTAGTTAACTTAACTAGTAGAAAAACTTGACTAAGGTTGACTAATTATTAGTCAACCTAAGAATTTTTTTCGGTGTGCTAGGAGCTATTCCAGGATTAATAAAATTTAGTAAAATGCGTTTCCTGAAAAACTCCTTTTTACCAGTAAAAAGTCTGGGAAATAATGAGTAAAAAATATTTTTAACTCTGAATCAAGGACTCAAGTAAATCGGCTAAAATGCAAGGACTTTTTCTCCCGGAAAAGTTCGCATCTGAAATTTAAAATATCAGAGAAAATCATTCCCATGATGGTGAAAAGGATAGAAGATTGAAGAGGAGAAAACAGAGAGTCCTGGGAATTGTCGTAACCGTTTGGAAGAGGATAGGAATCCCAGGATCGTTTTGATAAGGTGGTACATCCCTAGACACCGTGCATAGTGCGGGAGGGTGAGGAGAGGATGAGGGAAAATGGCGGCTCGGAGGAAACCAGACACCAAATCGAAGGAGACGCCATCGCGAAGCGCGGCGACGCCCCTCTATCATTGGCTCTTCTGAGCCTTCCCCACGATTTCACCTAGGCGTCCCGAACATAAATTATCATCATTGTCAACTCCAAAATGAAGAGGCTCATGAACTTTCGATCTCTGAAATATATACAGATTGCTGGATCAATTTGAGGGAACCTTAATCCTTATATCATCACTCTTTCGATCTCGAGTTCACATTTATCAGGTTCTGATTTCAAATTGGCAGCGATCCATTAATTTACTTAATTTTTCTTAGTGTTTTTCGAAAGTGTCTTCTTCTATTTAGATTCAGAGGCATTAATTTTAGATTAAATCTAAGTTTAGAAATAAATGCGAATATGAAAATTAATTTGGTACCTCGATACCTTATCGAGTTGAAGAATGTAGGATAATTCAGGTCTTGGTATTTGAAGATAATTAGTCACTCGAGGCGGTGGAGATTCAAAGGATTGTCAAGGCGGGGCCGAGACTTTGAACGATCTTCTGTTCGAGGGATGCTGCAGAAAGACATCTTCACTCGAGAGCATGGTCGGTCCTCATTGATCTATATTACTCTCTCGTTATTTTTGGAAAATTACAAGACCAATAATCTTCTCACTTCTGAAAAAATGGCACTGCTGGTAACAAGGAAAAACCTTCAGACAAAATAAAGTCATCGACAGATATTTTTAGTTCGAATTTATATAGGATTTGAATCACTAATCCAGAATCGAAATCTTTAGAAGAAAAATAAAATGAATAGCTATAATTATAGTGACATCAGATTATTTGGTGTTTGAGTGTCACTGATTTACAAAGTATTCATTTAAACTTCTTGAATGGAGGAATCCGATCTGGAGGATCGTTCTTCGTAACATCTGGGCCGAATATACTAATATGTGGCTAAAGTTACGTTCGGATCTCGTATCGCATCGTGTTTTTACTAATGTATCAAAATACGACTCCGAAAAGGATCCTTGACCTGAAACAATAGTGTTTTCAATGGATCATAGGGTAAATGTAAAAGACCTTTTCGAGTTAGACGCGCCAGGCGCCAGTATTATATCAATTTTTTGGGAGTGAAATCTGAGTACTTATAATTAAAAATTAAATTGAATTACATGATTAAATCAAAAGTAGTTTCTGCATTATATCTTTAATCAACACAGGATGATAATTTTCCGAATAGGTACACATCCATCACCCATAGGAAAAAGAAACGAAAACTTTTTAAATTTGATTGCCTCCCAATTTGAACATTTTCAAACTACAGAATCTTGCTAAATTTTAAATAATCCAAATCAAGTAACCCACAATGCTTTTCACTTGACATTTCACAATCACTTTTATGCTTTTCATTTGACAATGAAAAGCATAAAATATATTTGGATGACAATATTTTGTCACCACACCAATTAGATAAAATTGTTTGTAATTAGAATAATTTGCTTCTAATTGGGAAACTTGAATTGAATTATTTCTAATTTAGCAAAATCCTGTAGTTTGAAAATATTTAAATTGGGAGGCAACGAGATTTTATACAAAGTTTTCATTTCTTTTTCATACGGATGTTTGTCTACCCTGAAAATTATCGTCCTGTTGGTTAGAGATATAGTGCAGAAACTACTTTTGACTTAAGAATGTAATTTAATTAAAGTAGCAGTTTTCTAAATCTTCAAACCGTCCAAAATTTTAAATAGTTTTTCTTGTATAATGCTTTTTTTATTCTTTTCTCATTTTTATCTAAAAATTCGACCTCTGATTTTGTATGTTTTTTTTTAAGAATAAAATTTAAATAAAATTTATGATTGCTATAGTAGCAAGAGATTAAAATTGTGTTGTGGAATTAGTAAAACTCTTTGAGGTGTGATAACATCGAACTGAAGAATCACAATACGGTGTACGATAACGTTGACACGTTCTGTTTCCGGTGTTTATTGGTCGCCGGGTGGAACCGATGCACAAACTGCGTCTGCGATTTTCTGACCGCACACGACGACCAATTTCAGTCACACGCGTCACGGTTAACTTCAAATAGATAATTAAGAATTCAAAATGTCATTAAGAAAGTTGTCAAATGTAGTTTAAAATTAACTGGTTTCAAAATTAGTTGGGCTAGTCTCACAGACGTTTTCATATTTCCGTAATTGACATTTTTGGGCCAGGAAGATGTTGACAAATGAATTACTTATGATTTCCATCAACATTTATGAAATTTGTCTTCGGTTCTTTAAAAAACAAATTAAATATTTTTAAATTTGGAATGTGAATGTGAAACAAGAAGCAACCAAGTTTTCACAACCTTTCCAATTTTCTAAGAACTTTTTCAAAATTATTAGTTTTCTTAAATAAAAGAGTGATATGGATTCAATATATATAATGAACAATATAATTAAAAAATAATATAATTAAAAAACTATGTTGTCTATCTTATTTATCAATCTTTTCTTTAATCCTCCTAAATCAACACTCCAAAAAAATACCTCTTTGAAAATGTCCCAATTCGAAAATTTCCAAGTCAAAACTAATTCAACTTGGAAACTCCTCCTATTAGAATTATTAAGCATCAACTTTAGAAAAAATATGTACATCAGTTTTGAAATAATGAGTTCCAACTTTTGAAAATTTAATTCAATTAATTAAAAGTTTTTAAATGTGAAAGAATTCGGATTAAAAGACATTTGGAGATGAAACCATTGAAATTTGAAATCCTTATTTTCAATTCGGAAATCATCCAAACTAGAAAGCTTTGAAACTAACAAAAAATCCGCTTTGAAAGTTCATAAAATTTATAAAAACATCCAGAATTAAAGTAAAGAAAAATACTCAAACTTGGAAGCTTTCAAATTTAAAAGAGGAACATAAAGATTATATTTCTCTAGAAATTGTGAGATTTTAGTAAAACGAATCAGCTATTTATAATAATTTTGTTTCCATAATACTAATTAATTTCTTATAATAAATAAGTTACAAATAAGAAACCCAGATTCGAATTTACCAGATCCTTTTACGAAACACTTTCTCAATTTCATTTGTCATTAAATAATAATTAAAAATCTCTATCTTGTTTATCTAATTTATCTAGTAATCTGCATTTCCTTTTTAATTCTCCTAAAACAACCCTCTCAAAACAGTTCAAAATTCTCGAGAAGATTGAGTCTAAATAACAACCTTCAAGATAATGTTACCCCAAGTCAGAAAAACTTTTTAAGACTGATTTCGGGATTCGTTGTCAGCAGGTGAAGATCGGACAGCCAGGAAGATCCACTACCTCCTGAGGTAAGCTTTGTCCCGAGGATGGGGGTTGCACCTCCCTCGAGTCCAACCAATCCAGTGCCTTCATTTCCCGCCTCGCAACCAATCATCAAATCCCAGACCCGGCCGTGGTGCAAGCAGCGTGAACCGAAAAAAAACAGAGAACCACAACGCTTCTGCATTTCATTACGAGAGGCTGACTGACTTGCTGACTTGGTCACTCAGTGACTCTATCGCATTCAAACTCCTATAAAAAATTAATTATCAATTATCTGGTCCACTAACAGATCAATCGGAAATATCATCAAGTTCTAAAAGTGTCATACAGGTGTTTTTAATCTTCAATTCGAAAACGTGGTTTTGATTCTGGATTCGAGTTCAGTGATCAGTTCTGGTGTGTTGGTTCCTCAACAAGTAGTGAAAACAGTGGAAAGAATACAAAAATAGGAATTTAAAATTTAGGATAGGAATCTAAAAGTCAAGAGAGATTAGGAACACGATGTGATTTTCAAAAGTGGAAAAGTGGATGTAGAATTTCAGCTAAAATTATTTAAAATCATAATTGAGGTCTTTCCAAAACAAATGGACTTTCAGAGCCAAGTGAAAAAAAAACTTCAGCGAAGTGAATCAAGTAGTTATTTTGTATCTGAAATTAGTAAATTTACTTTAGATTTATAAAACTACATTTTGCTCGCTCGATTCTAAATTGTCAATAGACGAGGAACGTTTCCTGTGGATAGTGAGAAGAAATAGATTTATGAATGGAAAGGTGTTGTTGAAGGTGGATGAATGGGACTGGTAGACTCAAACAACCGATCGCGGTTGTATTTGTGGACAAAACATGAGGACGAGTGAGAAACGATACCGGAAATTGAATTCTCTTGAAGGAAAGTGATGCAAAGTGATCGTACTTGGTGGATCCTTGAAGAATTGGGTTGATCCAAGGATGTCTGACTGTTCGGAACAACTATCATCGCCGAATAGCGACTGTAATAGTCAAATGGGAATGATACATCGAAATTTGGGCTCAAATGGCCCATATAATTCCCCGATGTCCGGATTGACTATCACTCATCATTCCCATTCGCAAAATTTGACTCCGACGCCCAACGGAAGTCCTAGGTATCCACAGGATCTAGTTACGTGCAATTCGGTTAATTTGTCAACGAATTTAACGAATTCGGGTCCTATGGCCCTGGGAGGAAATAGTAGTGGCTCCAGTTTTTCAGAAGAACACATTATTTGCTTGTGCAAAAGCATGCTACAGAAAAGAGATATGGCGAATCTTGAGAGGTAGGTTTTCTGACACCTGAAAATTAAAAAAAAATTAATGTTAAATTTTTTGTTGATTTAATTTTAGCTTAAACTAAGACAAAAATAATTGACTATGTGGATTTTAAGATGAAGAAAATAGGTCTTGGTGTTATTTATGAATTCAATTCTAATTCGATCTAAAATGTAAAAATTAAAAAGCAATTCAATTTAAGCAAGGATTTAAATGGTTAAATCTTGAAATTTGAAAAGGTCCCTATGTGCCATTAAAATACAATCAAATTTCTGCGTATCCAAATTTTGACTCGTGAGTCTTATTCTTATATAATTTGAAAACCATCCGAACTTTAAAATTTTCAAATTTAAAAACAAAATAAACGATAATCTGTTTTTTGCCATTTGAATAAATAAAAGACTAGAAGGAAATTTACCACTTGAAATCTATAAAATTTCCATTGAGATGAAAGAAACCAACTAAAATTTATAAAAATTATTGCACTTCTATTAGAATATACAATATATCGAATACATAATAGACCTCTTTTTACTACATTTGCACATACTTATTCGATAATACCAAACATTCTTTTTTCCTTCAAATGCATAGCAAACTTAGAAGCTTTATAACGAATTTCGATGATCACTGCGAAATTAATCGTCAACGGCGACAAATGCACACGTGACTAATAATACAAACTGAAAGTGTGAGAAAATCTCTGAGTCGTTTTTAGAATTAAAAATGTGTCTACATCGAATATTTACTTCTTTAGTGCACGAAAAATATATACAAGTGTTTCAGTGACTTTAAAATTCCTTGAGAATATTTTTTGAAAGAGTGTAAACATTAAGAGATATATTTCAATGTTTTCGCAACTCTAAGGATACAGTTTTTATCGAAGAAAAATAATTTAGCTACTTTAATAACTAAGAAAAATGCAATTTTAATTTTAGAGTAAACATAATATATTAAATTAAAAGTTTACTGCAAAACAATGTTTTAGATGAATCGATTCGAAACTAATTTATAATAATTTAGGCGAATAATATAATAATTTAGATGAATCAATTCGAAACTAATTTAAACAAATTTAAAAAAACAACACATTTTATTCTTGCTTGAAGAGAAATACTTTAAGTGAATTAAATTTAGGTCTTCACTTTTCATCCACTATTCGATTGGTCAAAATACTTAAAATAAATATTTTTAATTTTCCGAGAATCATAGATCGTAGATTCAATTTTTCTCAGTTTCTTTAATGATAACTATCTCCTACAGAAGGAAATCATCTAAATTCTAAAAACCTAATGGAATCTAAATTCTGAAAAACCTCAAAAATTGATTTAAAAAATCTCTTTTTTTCTGTACAGGTTTCTCTATACTTTGCAACCTTATCAATTAGTTCGTGGCGAGATTGTTTTAATGGCCAGAGCACATGTTGCATTTCACAATCATGCTTATACCGATGTTTACAATATTCTCGAGAGGAATAAATTCTCGCCAGAATGCCACCCGGAGCTTCAGCAAATGTGGTTCAAATCCCATTACTTAGAAGCCGAAAAAATTCGAGGTAGAAAATTAGGAGCAGTCGACAAATACAGATTGCGGAAAAAGCATCCCCTGCCTCGGACCATTTGGGATGGAGAAGAAACTGTCTACTGCTTCAAAGAGCGCTCCAGAAACGCCTTGAAAGAATGTTATCTGAAAAATAGGTACCCGAATCCTGATGAAAAGAAGAGTTTAGCCAAGAAAACCGGACTTACGCTCACCCAGGTGTCCAACTGGTTTAAAAATCGGCGACAGCGAGATCGCACCCCTCAGACAAGATCGTAAGTCTTTTTTTAAACTCAGACATATATTTCATAAATATAGATATCTACTCATTTTTATATTATTTTTAAATTTTGAGAGCAATTTTCTACGCAAAATGCTTACAGAGATTTGATCTATCTTCAAAGATTAATGACATTTTTTAAAAAAACATTGGCTTGAAGTTTAAAAGTTTTATAAATCATTCTTTAAGTAAAAGAGAGTAAGTCTCTCTGTTGGTTTTTTTTAAATATAAAATTTGATTTTATTTTAAAATATCAACCATAAATAAGCTATTTTTTGCAAATTCTAAATCCTTACAATCCTGACGAAAGGACTCGTTTTACAATTTACAGCTACACATCTGATTTTCAATTCGTCAGGCTTCAAGGAATTTTGAATAGTAAATTTTTTGCTTATCCATTTTAAAATATGAACCATAAAATTTACAGTTTCTTTGAAGACTTTAGGTTTAGGTTTTAAATTTAAAAATTTTAGATTTAGAGTCTTAGAATATTTAGATTTTAGATTTTGACTGAAAGGATTGTTTCCACATCTGTTTTCGATTGGTCAAGCTTCAGAAACTTTTTATAGAATTCGGTTCATAAATCCCGTTTTGCGGAAAGAAAACGGACAAAATTATCCCTCGTAAGAGACTGAGTGGTGCCAGGAATGGAAAGCACGTGTAGCGACGGGGGTTCATTCTACGAGGAACAACAAGTGTTATTTCAACATGTGTTGTAACTAGTTTCCCTTTTGTCGATCCTTCGCCAAAAGTCCAGAAAAAATCAGTAAATCACTTCCAAATGTCGGACTATTGATCTCATTGTCACGAAAATCACTGGAACAGGAAATAGACACCCATTATTAAGATTTAAATTTAGAAGAATCCTCATCTCATTTAGCTTTCACCCCAGATGGATGATGAACATTTTTTATCACATTGGGAAACAATTCAATTTATCACATTGGGAAATTTTCATCAGAATCAACTTTGGTCAAAAAATAATTAATGAATAATTAATTAATAATATACCTTAATTCTGAATTAGATTTTAGAAAATAAATATCTTTGGTTCTAAACTTAGAAAAGATAAGAGAAAGAAAAGAGATCATTGGGGCAGTAGTACTTTTAAAAGTGATGTGCAGTCTGATTTCTGATTATGTCACTTGTTTTATCTTAGATACTCGAACACTGCTGACGTTCTTATGAATGAGGATGTAAGTCCTCTTCTGTAAAGTTAGAACCTCTTGTTTACAAATGATTATATCAGGGCGCTATTAGCCTTATATATTTTTTTGATACGGGGTTTAAAAAAAGAGGATGT
The DNA here is from genome assembly GCA_037177015.1 of Euceroptres primus. Classification (NCBI taxonomy): domain Eukaryota; kingdom Metazoa; phylum Arthropoda; class Insecta; order Hymenoptera; family Figitidae; genus Euceroptres; species Euceroptres primus. The sequence continues at coordinate 10,854 of JBAGKK010484649.1, forward strand.
CCAGAATTACACTAGATAATATTAATAACAGAAGCGTGTTCAGCCGTTATTGATACAACACCTAGTGCGAATTACGATAAGATTGCAGCTTCGCGAAATCTTAATCAGGAAAAAATTACGGTTCAAGACAAGAAAACATGCGTCAAAAATTTCTAATATGAATTAAATTAATAATGCAAAAAAAGGATTTATATCAATTTCATTTTTTATATTCAGATTCCGAAATTATTTCCTAATTAGAATCATTTTGAAGCAAAATGAAAATAAGAATCGCTTTATAAAATTGATCCTAATTAAGTAAAGTTCGCCCACGTCGTCAACAAATTTTTGCAAGAATACTTTACAATTTACTGTTTATTTATCTTTACAATTTATTGTTGTTGAAAACACATTAAATATTTCCACTTGTAATAAAAAATATTAAAATGTTTAATAGATGAGAGAAAAAAAATTCTTCAGTTGTTGTACCGGAGATAAGTGGATGGAGGCAATAGTTGACGAGTAAAGCACGATTACTGATAAGGAATCAAGAAAAGGAAACATAAATTATGTATTGTAATCAGATTTCCAGGAGGAACAGCGTTTGGCCATTGGGTAGTTTAGCTTCGGGTACCGTCAATCCTGACCTTTGAGTAGGGGTTCCTCGTATATATGCAATCATCGTGCGTGTGCGAATGGAGAAAGAAAAAAAGAATACAGCTTCTGAGCGTTGTTATGGCTACGGGGACTCTTGACTAGCGGTCACGGACCCAATTGAGATTCGAATTTTTACCTTTCCTACCTCATCGTATCATAAACTTAATTTATAAAAAAAACTTTTCAATCTGGTTTTAAAATATATAACTTTCTTTCTAAAAATAATATAATTTTTAAAACTCTTCTTCAATCCAAAACTGATTTAATATTGTTGATAATAATTTTCTGCAATTAGTGTATTAGAGAAAATTTGCAAAAAGATGTAAAATGAAAATTAAACTTTCAATAGTTTCAACTGGCCTTCACGTCATTTGAGCAATTTTAACTCGAGAGGATTTAAATTAAAACCACTTTAAATTTAAATCTTTTGGTTTAACAATAATAATTTAATTTGATTTAAAAAAAGCTTCAAATTTATATGATTCGAACTTGAATGTCCATAAATATAAAAAAATCTCAAATTAAATGCCCTGAAAATTAAAAGGGTAAACATTTAATAATTTCGAATTGAAACGATTTCAAACTAAGGTTTTCAGATTGTATTGATTAAAATGTTGAAATGTTTTAAAAATGAACATTTAAGTCTAAGAAATTTCAAATTGAATGCTTTGAAAAGATTTTAAATAATTAAATTCAATTAATTATTTTTAATATACAAATCATGATATGATTCAAATTTAATTTCCATAAAACTCCAACCCCAAATATCATGCCTTAAAAATTGATGTTCTCCAAACATAAAATCAGTTTGTATGCAGAAGCATTAAAAAAGGGATAAAAATAGAAGAAATTGAAAAAAATGGAACAAGAATTAATAAAAAATGTCTGGATCAAGATAGGTGAAAATCGGATTTGTCCATAGACGTCTATTATAAATCGAAGGTAAGATTGGGCCTCTTTTGCAAAAACACCCTAACGCCTTACGCGTCAAGGGTCCTCCTCTCTTTTTTCTTTCTCTTTCCTCTGTAAGGCCCTAGGAAAAGGAAACGCGACGCCCCATTACCGTTTTATGGCACAGCTTCGGTTACATCTCTCGTTTCACCATTGAGCTGTTCACACTACCAATAGTTTACTACAATATATAAAGGCCGCGAGGGCGATGGCGTTCGATTTATCTAAACCTCGTCATGGGTGGGGTAAAATTTTCTATATCGATTAAGGAAAGGCCTTTGAGTTTTGAGATTACGTAAAAAAGATGATAGTGTCAAGTTTTCCTGCAATAGTTTTGTATTCTCGAAAGGAAAAGATCCCAGGTTATAGGTGAAAAAATGTCCAAGATGAAACTAGATCCTTTTTTCTTAATTTGTTATTTTATAATTGGATGCCAAGTTACTTGCAATCCTTAGTACAACTTTGGAAATTTTGGATTACAATTGAAAATTTGAATTAAATTTAAATTTGATAAATTTGATAAATTTAGATAAAATTAGATTTAAATCTCTTCTGTAAATTCCTAGTGTATCTCAATGTAAGGAATTCCAGAATTAATAAATTTTGAAATAACATAGAACACTTCAACAATCACAATGTAAGGAATTTCAGAATTAATCAATTTTGAAATAACAGACCACTTCAACCAGAAAATCTTAATCTGTAACATGAACTCCAAGATCCAAAGGGTTTGAATTCTTTCCCATCTTAGAAGAAATCAACCTTAGACTGAAGTCCTATAGCGAGAAGCATATTTCTATTAGGGTTTAGATGTCGATTAAAAGCATCCTTTAAAAGGGTTCCAGTTTAAAAGCGGTAAAAAAGTAACAATGCTAATTCAAATAAGATTAGAAACTTTTATCTGGAGAAAAAATCCAGGTTGGAAGCTTTTAATTTAAAAGCGACATCATCTCGAAATTTCGGAAATAAAAAGCAACCAAATTTGAAAGCAGCAAATCTAAACGAAATTAGTTTTAGAATTATTGTCATTTTCTCAGTGGTCGATCGGATTAAGTTTAATAAATTAATATTCTAAATTTAGATTGCACTTATGTTAATCATTTTTGGTTAGTGGAAAGGGACGCAAACTGAGTAAATTGAAGTGGTTGAGGGTCGCTGCTTAAAGTTCTTTAAATTTGGGCCTTGAAATGCAACCATAAAAGTAAGCGTGGCGGCCACAGCCGGGGGCGGAGTTGGTTTCTTTTAGCCTTTAGCCAGTAGGCATGCATGTTGCGTGTATTTCGCATAAGCATAAGCACACGTATGCTGTCGTGATGAGGGGTCCAGAGGGCCCAGGTTGTGAGAATATAGTTATACAGAATACACGAACCGACAGAACAATGCAAGAAACTGACCGTTCTGTGTTTCGGACCCCATCCCTCATTTCCTCCTCGAAGCTAAGGCTATGCTCAGACACACATTTCTTCATTTTCTTAGAATGAAGCTGCTGGACCATGTGTGGCTAAAAATTCGAAAATCACTTGTCAAACCGTCAAACGATCCACGAAACCTCTCGCTTCCTTTTCAGCGACCTAAGACAATGAATTCTGGCTTGTCCTTAATTTAATGTGCATTTCCTAGAAAAAGAGAAGATCTCTGAGGGAAAATACATTTTTAGAGCACATTGGAAGATTTGGAAATTGGATTGGTACAGATCCTTTTTTTAAAATTTCAACCTAAAATCCGAAAGCTTGTGAGCTTATATGTATTTTAAAACTTATAGTCTAATATGACATCTGTTTTCTGACGTTTAGAAAATAGAAGCAGAGCAAAAAATGTAAACAAATTTAAGGGTCATTCCAAAAATTGAATGATGGGACTATACAAATGAGAATCAAACTTTGAAATTTCCAGTAAAGGATTCCGCACCCTAAAAACTGGTCATAATCAGACAAAATCCTTTTGGGAAATTTCTTCTATTTTCATGAACTATGTACAAGATGAAAAAATCTTTAAAAAATCCACTGAGATTTTTTTTCAATGTAGATGGTGCAGAGTCCTTTAAAAAAATTTTACTGTAATATACACTCGAGCCCCGTAGCAACAAAGTGCGCAGTAATGGCGCAGTAGAATTCCGTCGGTTTGCATCAGTTCGTTTTCAGTGTTTTGGTTATGCGTTATATATTCATAAATAATAACTAAATAAAACTTAACAATAAAGTAAACGTTAAATTAAACTTGTATTTAAAAAGTATTTTTTACTCGTGACAAACATCAAAACAGAAATAGTTAATACGGCCCTGACTTGTTTAAGTTTAGAGAGCTTCAATTTTATTCGAAGGCCATTCAGGCAACCCCCGAAACCCGCACTAAACCGGAGCTTCAGTGTAATTGAGATTACAGATTTTGATGGTCCTTAATATTAACTTATCTAATCGACTTCTAATAATCTAATTAGTAATTGAAGCTTAAAGATCGTTTAAAACTAACTTTTTTTAACAAAATTTTCTTCTACACTCCATATTTTTTTAGAAAAACAAGTTGCCTCTTGCAGAAGTAATCAATTTACATGTTCCTTTATTTGTATTAAGAAGAACTGCTGCACATTGAATTATAAATCTTTTAGTTTTTGAGCGCTGAATCGGCTGAATTCTGAAAAAATCATTAACAAAAAAAAACTTAAAACTCACGGTGTTTTTCAGTGACGAATGGGATTTAATGACTTCCTGTTTCAGAGAAATGATGCCCTTGAATTGCCAGACCGCAAGCAACGGAAATTTAAATGGGTCTGTTAGCAGCAGTACTTGTCATCAATCTTTGCAAAATTTGGATGCGGGTAGTCCTAATTTGGCAATTTCACCACTTTCAACCATGGGGATGTCTCCTGTTGCAATGAACCCTTGTAGTCCGTTGGTAATGAGTCCCATGGGGACTCATCATCACAGCTATGCGACTCCGGTGACTCCATCCCCTGTTCATTCCTCTCACACACACAACGGAGGTCTAAGTCCCATGACTGACGTCAAGGCACTTTGTTATGGTCGTCCCGTTTATGATAGCGGTAAGCTTAAACTTTTACGATTTTTTATGCAATTTAACAATTTTTTTGACACACCTGCATGGAAAAGCCACTTTTGCACACCGTCTACAGGAATTGAAAGGAGACTTTCCAAAACGCGCGAGTGAAAACTTTTGCGCATTGCTAACGGTGTGCAAAATATACTCCTTGTATCGAAATAGTTATTTGTGATAAAAGTGAGCAAACGAGTTGATTTTCACGAGTTTGTTGTGAATTAGACGAGTGAATGCGTATCATACACTCTCTTTTGTAACACCCGTCCGAGAAAGTTTGACCATACCAGATTTATACCACGAAGATTTATACACATAGAGGAGTCACGTTAAACGTTAAAAATGAAAAACTAGGAAACCCGGCGGCGTTCCACAGATTTGAATGAAACCTTTTGCATTGTGTTGCTAAAGATGTGCAATGGAAAGTTAAAAAAAAGATTTTGCCGCCAATTGTTATTTATTTGTTTAAACAAAGATTTCTGTAAAATAGTCTTTTTGACGTTTATCTTGGAAAGGGTGCATCGAAAAGAAATGATTTTTTTCAGAAAAATAGTACTTATAATTTACAGTAAGAATGCTGGTATGAATTTTTCCTCTGCGGGTCATACTTTCTGAGTAATCACTCCTCAGAGTGGGGGGTGACTTTTACCGCGCAGGTGGCACGCTCCTTACGTAGCTCATATCTCGAAAGGGGGTCGTTTTTGAATAAAAATGTATATAACTGAAATTATGCAGAATTTTCCGTTGTACAATTTAAGTGTTCTACATTTTTCTCAAAAAACCATCTTGTTTCAAGATATGAGCCAATGGAATGAGCATGCCACCCGCGAAATGAAACTCACCCCCTACTCTGAGGGTTGATTACTCAAAAGGTATAATCCGCAGAGGAAAAATGTATACCAGCATTCTAATTGTAAATTATAAGTACTATTTTTCTGAAAAAAATCATTTGTTTTCGATGCACCATTTCCAAGATAAACGTCAAAAAGACTATTTTACAGAAATCTTTGTTTAAACAAATAAATAACAATTGGCGGCAAAAT